>JAYESA010000009.1:121559319-121819319 GCA_036927795.1 Iris macrosiphon | reverse complement strand
TCACCAAGTCAGCTCACTTTTTGCCTATCAAGTCTACTTGGAGTGTCGACCACTTACCTCAGATCCATCTCAACAAAATTGTTCGGCTCCACGATGTGCTTGTATCCATTCTCTCCGATAGAGATGGTCGATTCATATCGCGTTTATGGGAAAGTCTGCAGTCAGCAATGGGGACAAAGTTGAAGTTCAGCTCCGCCTACCATCCACAGACAGACGGTCAAACAGAACGTGTCAACTAAATCCTCGAAGACATGCTACGACTCTGCGCCTTGGATTTGAAGACGAGTTAGGACATACATCTACCATTAGCCGAATTTGCATACAATAATAGCTTTCAATCCAGCTTTCAGATGGCGCCGTATAAGGCATTATATGGGCGAAAGTGCAGATCCCCGATCTGTTGGGATGAAGTTGGAATGGCAAATTTTGGGCCCTGAACTTGTGGAGCACACTGTCCAAAAGATTCGTTTGATTGGGAAATGACTAAAGGTAGCTCAGAGTCGGCAGAAGAGCTACGCTGACATGCATCGACGGCCTCTTGAGTTCTTAGAAGGAGATCGGATATTTCTCAAGGTCTCGCCCATGCGAGGAGTTACCAGATTTGGAGCAAAAGGAAAGCTAAGTCTGAGATTCATCTGTAGAAGCATAAAAAATATGTTGGGGAATTATACGGGTAAACCCTCAATATACAGGAAGTCCGCATAAAACAGAGCTCCAGCACTAGGTGGCGTGAAACATGATTCCAGAGCCATCAGCGTACAACAGAGCTTCAATGCTATTCAGCATAAAATATAGCTCCAGAATAGCCCGCGTAATATAGTATTTCCAGACTACTTTGGCGTAAAACTCGTCTGCTTTTAATGCAGCGGAAAGTTGTACGACGAACTCTTCGTATTCCTCGAATGAACCTGTCAGATCAAGCAGTGAACCTGACTCCTGACAATGAGTACTGCAAAACGATCGAGAGGACGGCTGTAATGATGATTCTACACAGAGCCCCAGACTGTCGTCTAGTGACATAACCCTTGATATAAGACGTTGTTTACACATTCAAGGAATATACTGCCTATTTTACACAGGCAAAGATGAGCTTTTACGCTCAGGAAGAGACGAAACCAACCGCCACGTCAAAGGCTGTTCTTTGTACAGAACTCGAGGTATGTCTCTGCAATTAATGCGCGAGATGGGGGCAAATCTCTGCATTTAATGCACGAGATTTGGTTCTACTTTTAACGACTGGGTGAGCTATAATTAGGACTAATACGTCCACACCACCATCCTCGCATGTTACGCCAAGCAGGCTATTTTCAGCTATAGGAGCACGCTGTACCTATCTCCTGGAAATACGCCGACCTGGCTATTTTTAACTATAGGAGTACGCCGTATGCTATCTCCTCGAAATACGCCAACTCAGGCTATATTTACAAAGGTGCGTGGTAAGGCTATCTGTCCTAGAATACGCTCAAAACCTCAGTCAAAAAAGGATAACTGGCTATCTTTACGCTGGTTACCTATCCATGCAGCATCAAACTTTATGCAAAACTTGGCTTCTATGCCAATATGGCAGCTATTTGGCTTTTATGCCAACATGACAGCTACTTGGCTTCTACACCAACATGACAGCTACTTGGCTTCTACGCCAACATGACAGCTACTTGGCTTCTATGCCAACATGACAGGTACTTGGCTTCTACGCCAATATGACAGCTACTTGGCTTCTACGCCAATATGACAGCTACTTGGCTTCTACGCCAACTTGACAACTATTCGGCTTCTAAGCCTACTTGGCTTTTACGCCATCTGAACAGCTATTTGGTTTTACGCCTACGAGACAGTTATTTGGCTTTTATGCCAACCATCTCTACGCGAGGGGCAGTTATCTACGTGGCTTACATGCTATGATCTTCGATGAGCGATTATACGCATTATCTCATAATGGGACACGCGTCACATGCCAATTCAGGAGATCATTCATACGTGGGTAGCAGTTATTATAACCGCCGCGTAAAAGGTGCAGCTCTCTCCGCTGTTCGGTTTCTACGTCGACTGTAGCTGAACTCTATAAATAGAGACCTCCGGCTACGGAGGTCCGGGGTGTAATCCAAGGTGGTGGAGAGACAGCGGTCAAAAGGGTCAAAATGGTCGAAGTTTTTTTTTAGGTTAAGAGAGCATATATAGAGAGCATTGGAGTTCAACCCCTCCTACAGTCTTTGAAGCTTCTTTTTCGTCTTCTACAGCACTTCTTCATCATCGTATGGTCCAAGGGACAAAGTGATCGACCACAGATTAGACTTCTATAGAAATATTTCCCCAGAATCAAATTTTGTACTTACCATCCTTGTATAGGATTAATTGTACTTCTTTTTCTTGTTTGTAAACCAAAGAAAGGGTTTCGTATAAACCTAGTTTCAATTTCTTTCGTTTATTATCAAACACAAGATGGTGACTCTGTTGGGGAACTCTTTCTCATCTGGCGAGAAAGCCATTGCTCAACACGATGCTGTATCCGTGGGATCAACGAAGAAGACCTTGGTCGTCCAATTCGACTAATCAGCTTACGAAGACATGCTTCGAGTAGGGGATAGCTCTCATTCCCTCTCTGTCCAAGACAACAGAAAATTGCGTAAAGTATGGATGCCCCGGACATCCTCTACCACTCCTGCGGACTCTCTTTCTCCGACCAACAAGGTTGTAACATCGCAACCTGCGTGCCTCACGCATAAAATTCAGTCTCCCGTCTGTGACATGGCAGACGAAACTTCTGGCAATGCATTAGTGCCAATCCAGAAGTCTACTCCGCGCTTTGCACGTAAAACTCTGTCTCCCATCTGTGACGTGGCAGACAAAACTTCTGGCAATGCCTCGGTGCCAATCCAGAAGTCTACTCCGTGCCTTGCGCGTAAAACTTTGTCTCCCGTCTGTGACGTAGCAGACAAAATTTCTGATAAAGCCTCAGTGCTAATTCAAAATTTTCAAAAGCGCCCCGCACGTAAAAATATATCTCCCCTCTACAATGAGGCAGATGGTCCCTACAACCACCGCAGGGGAAAACAAATAGCGGATTTCCCGACCTCTCGGCTTTTACGCCATTAAAAGAAGAATCTGTTCGCTCTTCAGAATACCCGGAATACTGATGGCCGATTGAGGACTTCCTCACTTTTACGCCAACCTGTGCAAAGTTTCAGATTACACCAGGACAAGCCCTTCTGCGTAAAGAAGGCCCAGTTTATGGATAGATACGCTCCACATGGATTATGTGCTACCCACATGGCTGAACTGCTGTATTCGTATGGCAGGGAGAGAGTTATGATTTCCAATATCCATATTCCAACTGATGTAAAAAGGCAGAATAAGCCTTCTTCTTCTTCTTCTATTAATCCTTCTGACTTGCGTAATCTCCTGATCCAGAAGCGCAAAGATAGGGGATCTTCTAACATGCCTATTAAACCACCTGGGGAGCATTGTTGTAATAGACACAAAGTTGTAGTTAATTATTGCTGTTCTAAGGCAAAATGGTCAGTTTTCGACCGGTTGAACTACTCTTTGTCTTTACAGGAATAAGAGCCTACATTTGCATCAGTGAACATGGCTTCACATATTCCTAGAGGAAGGTCAAATTCAAGACATTATCCCTCTAGAACTCTAAGCCAAAGGAGATTCGACAGACTCCTTGAGAATATAGAAGCTGGTGTGGTTCAAAATACCCGTTCGAGGTCACGATAACCAACTTCATATTCTTCTGATTCCGACACTGGGGGTCGCCAGTTTCCCGAATCGGATGCTAAAAGTATAGACTCGATCTCTACAGAGACCTATACTAACCCTTTAATGACATCCAGAGAAATGGGAGTCTATGCCGTTGGAGATGAACACGAAGAGGCTTCCCCGTCAGGGAATATGGAGCAACGTATCGCTGTATTGGAGACATCACTGAAAGAGATGCATTCCATGATGGAGAATATGTACCAGATGATGCTGACTCAACATAAGCTGCTATAGCTCAAGCATCGGTTCCTCCGACTCAAATATGTGTGGGGGTGGACTTGCCACCATCCGACGCAAACCAGGAGCCTATTTTAAATCAAGAGTCAACGGCTCCTCAACTTCTTAACTCGAAGAATGTATTGCCTCATGTTGGAGTTACAATACAACCGATCTCTCACCACTCTGTGGTCCCCTTATCAGCGGAAGATCCGATGCAAGCAGTGCAGGATTTGAAAGCCCAATTTGATGCCTTGAAGCATAAAGATCAGCTCAAGAAATTAGGAATCAACCAGCCTTACCCAGCTATCTGGGATGAGATCCCTTTCCCTCCAAAATATAAACCACAGGCTATGGCTTTGTTTGAGGGAAAGACGTCACCGAGCCAGTACATGAACTACTTTAGCATGATGACGGTGTTGTTGCAAGGAAATGATGCCCTTCTCAATCGAGTATTTAAAGGTTGTCTGTCTGGAGTGGCCTATCAGTGGTACCGTAGTCTTGCGGACAACTGCATTACTTCCTTTGAAGATTTCAAGACTCTATTCTTCGCGCGATTCTACGAAGAAGGGATGGACATGTCTATGTCCTCGCTCATCGAAGTAAAGTAGAAGGAGAAAGAGAGCGTTCGTACTTTCATCGAACGTTTTCGTCAGGCTACTTTACAGATGCCTCCTGGGGTTCCAGATTCTGCCTTGGTGGACATTTGCAGGAAGAACCTTCTTCCACTGATCTCGGTGTTCACAGGACCATATCAGTTCCATGATTGGCCCTCGTTTATCATCTCAGCGGTAGCCGCTGAAGACAACAGTCGAAAGGCGCATGATAATGGAATCATGATCTCTACCTCTGATAGTGGGAAGAGGTCATCCTCCAACAGCGACCATCCTCGTGGTTCCAAAGGAAAAGAAGCTCTGGCGATCAATACATCCAGGCAAAACACTCCGGCAACCACACAGACAAAATCTGGGACTTTCAGGCCCATTGGAGAGTATTCTTTTGACGAAGACGATATTCCGAGCATATTCGATTGTCTAGTCAAAAGTGGCAAGCTCACCCTCCCTGAGGCAAAACGGCCTAATGAAGTCGGCAGTACCAATAACCCTAAGTACTTCATTTTCCATAGGTACATACATCATCCCACAAAGGCGTGTTATGTACTAAAGAGGAAAATCCAGGAGTTGATCGACGCCAAGGCCATCACTCTGCGTAATAGCGAGAAGACGGTCACCGCCAGCATGATCTCTCTCCAATTTGGTAATCTGCCTCCTCAAGAAGTTCCGGATGTTGTTGTACCTATTCCCCGGACAATGATGAACATTGCTAATTTTCCTCCGGCCAGGGGTCAAAATCATGACCTGGTACCCCTAACTACCCAGCATGGTGAGATTATATGGGTTTATCCTGATCTGGTGTCAAAGATTGAGGAAGAGACTCTAGCTGATAAGGCTAAGTCTAAAAAGAACTCAAGACGTAAACCATGCCATATGGTTGTAATATCCTCGACATCAGAAGAAGAGGCTTTGGCTACCGGAACCCGTTCAGGGAAAGCCTACCTCAAGGACTTTGGAGGAAATTAGGAAGATGCAACGGCAGACACTTCAGCTGCCAAACTTCCAGAGCCTGAACCTGCCATACCAGAGGCAGGTCCTTCTAGACCAACTTCGGCGGACAAGGACAAGCAAAAAGAAGTGCATTTTGATAAACCTTTGAAGAATATTCAAAACAAAGGTTTGGAGAAACCATATAACTTCGATATCCTGGTCCAATTAGCTAATACTCCAGCTAGACTGTCCATTTTTGAGCTACTCAGGCTTTCTAGAGACACTCGTCAAGCCTTGAGTGAAGCGTTAACGCAGGCGGATGTATGCTTGACTCAGCTCAAGTCCCCCGATAAAGAACATGTGGCATGCCCTTAATGCTATAGTGTGATGGAAGTGGTCCCTAATATCACTTTCACTCAAGATGATATGCTGTTAAAACATAACAGGCATGACAGACCCCTCTATTACATTGGATACGTCAGTTCCATGGAGGTAGACCGGATTCACATAGATCCGGGATCATCGATCAGCATCATCCCTCATAGTCTGCTCAGACCGCTGAGGATTCCTACAAGCGAACTGGCTTATACTACCACTACAATCGTGGGGTTCAACGCCAGGAAAAGTAAGCCGTTAGGGAAGATTCGTCTGAGGATCCAAATTGGGGACCTTAGATCAGTAGCTACATGCTACGTCATCGATTCAGAGGTGTCCTACAATATTCTGCTGGGCAGACCATGGATCCACGATCACAACATTGTTACTTCGACTCTACATCAATGCTTCAAATATGTAGATACCCAAAGAATAGTAAAAATAGAGTTTGCTGACCTTAACCCGTTCAAAGGAGTAGAGTCCTACTATTCTGATGCCATATTGTACACCCAAGACTACATGGAGGAGGTGTCAAGTAAGATGGAGAAAGAATCCCACCGGGAGCCAAAAGAACCATCTACTGAGCAACCCCTATCGATCCTGGTGAAAGAACGGACTACCCGTCCGAAAGGCATGGAACCCATGGCTATTCACTTGAACAAAACCAAATCAGGAGAAGGAAGCGATCCTCTAGTGATCACTTTGAACCAGAAGCCTTTACCTTTGGTCATCAACCTCAGCCGCAATAAACAGCCGACTGATGTAAATACAAGGGAATGTGGTTTCTGACGATAATAAAGATTCTCTTTTCCAGTATACTGATGCTTAACGTCCAAATCAGGAATCTTTCCCCCATAATGATATAGAACCTATAGCATAAAAATTCTTGGAAGCTATAGACTCCTATCATCTGTATGTGTGGGAAGTGGCATCAACATCTAATGTCATCACGATATATGGGCCACATGAAGATTCTATCTTTATTATCCCGCCTACTCGCAGCAATCAGCATCCAATAGTCTTCGGTCACATGCGCAGCAGACCGATTATACAAGAAGACTCTCACGAGTCCGATGCTGGCAAAATGCAAGTTCACAGGGTGATCCCTACTGTCAACAAACTCATTTTGGGTTAGGGTATACCACGTCTCTTGCAACTTCTGAATTAAATAAGGATACCTTTTTTTCTTCTCAAAATGACTCGTCGTCCTCCGGCTCATATGCTGAACTGGAACAGGTATTATCAGTAAATATGGTATTGACAGATTCTCTTGAAATAGACGAACAAGAACCTGAACCAATCCTGGGCTCAGCAAATGCATACACAATGGGAACTCCGGTTCGATCAGAGAGAATCGCCCACTGAAGATAAAGTTATCCAAATCGGTATTGGAGATGAACTTTCACCAAAACCGATATTTATCAGTAACAATCTTTCCGAAGAAGAAAGAGAAGAAATAATCCAGTTGACAAAAGAATATATCGATGTCTTTGCGTAGAATTATGAGGATATGCCAGGTCTTGATCCGAAAGTGGCTACTCATAAACTTAACATACTGCCCAATTTGAAGTCGGTAAAACAGCACCAATGTCGGTTTCGTCCGGATATGATGGATGCCATAAAAGTTAAAATCAAGAAGCTAATAGCCTGTGGGTTCATCCAGGAAGAACAACATCCTGACTGGGTCACCAATATTGTTCCAGTCATGAAGAAAAGTGGGAAAGTGCATATTTGCATCGATTTTTGAGATCTGAATGCAGCCTACCCTAAAGATGAGTTTCCTCTTTCCATTACAGACGTCATGATCGATAATACGTGCGATTTTGAGCGCATGTCTTTCATGGACAGATTCTCAGGATATAATCAGATTAAGATGAATCCTTAAGATGAGAAGCATACTGCCTTCCGGACACCATTGGGGGTATATTGCTATACGGTTATGCCTTTCGGACTGAAGAATGCCGGGGCTACGTACCAACGAGCTATGAGTAACATATTCCATGAGCATTTACGCAAAATAATAGAATATTATGTAGACGATATTGCTGTCAAAAGCTGCCTCAAGGATAATCACATCCAAGACTTGAAGACAATATTCGAGTTGATGCGCCAACATCAACTCAAAATGAATCCTACAAAGTCTTTTCTTGGTGTATCCAGTGGCAAATTCCTGGGATTTGTCATTACCCCCAAAGGCATTCAAGTGGACCCTGATAAAGTGAAAGCTATCTTAGAAATGCGACCACCCCATAATCTGAGGGAACTCAGGGGATTCCAAGGTCGTCTGGCTTATATCAGGAGATTCATATCCAACCTCTCTGGGAGATGTCAACCTTTTTCTCGCCTCATGAAGAAAGGTGTATCCTTCATATGGGACGAAGCCTGTCAGCAAGTGTTTAATGATATCAAATGCTACCTCACTAATCCTCCAGTTCTGGTGCCTCCCGTCATAGGAAGACCATTTTTGCTGTATGTTCGAGCAATGGATCATTCTTTAGGAGCTCACCTCGCACAGAAGAACAATGAGGGTCGTGAACAGGCTATCTACTATTTAAGCAGGATGATGGTCGGAGCTGAACACCGGTACAATCCAGTAGAAAAAGAATGCTTGGCCCTAATGTTCGCCATTCAGAAGATACGACATTACGTCACAGGCCAAACTATTCATATCATCTCTAGGATCAATCCTCTTCGGGTATTGATGAACAAACCAAGTGTTCTCAATTCCTGACTCGCAACTTGGGCGATATTATTAACACCATATGATATGGTGTACGTCCCTCAGAAGTCCATAAAGGGTCAAGCCTTGGCTGATTTCTTAGCTGCTCATCCGATTCCAGAAACCTCCAAACTATACGAGGACATTTTCGACGAAGTTGCATAATGTAATTCCGCAATAGAAAGTGATACATGATAACTATTCTTCGATGGTGCCTCTAGGACGGGTCCCAGGGAAAACGTGATTTCAGGAGTAGGAATTGTCCTGGTTACTCCTGATAAACTCGTCATTTATCGAGCATATTCCCTTAGCAAACCCTGCTCTAATAACGTGGAAGAGTATAACACCCTATTAATCAGGCTCCAAGTCACTAAAGAATTGGATGTGGAATATCTGGAAGCTTTTGGTGATTCTCAGCTGATCGTCAATCAGGTCAGAGGAACATATGAAGTCCGTAATCCAGACCTCATTCCTTATCACCAAGCAACGATCAAGATAGCCATGTCTTTCAAAGGATTTTTCCTAGAGCACGTGCCTCGATCTCAAAATTTGGAAGCTGATGCTCTGGCTAGTCTAGCTGCAGATCTAGCTATCCCTATAAGAAGGCAGAATTATGTGATCTTTCTTAACAGAGATTTATTCTGTGTGAAAAATAACTTTCACATAGAACGCAACTACGCTGTAAACATGGTTCCTCCTAAGAAAGACTGGAGTAAGTCCCTTTATAGACTTCATGTCATATGGAATCTTACCAGAGGATCCTAAAGAAGCAGTATCCATCAAAAGACGATCATTATGCTTCTATTTTGATGCGTCTTCACAATGTTTATATCGCCGAACATACGATGGACTGCTATTACGATGTCTCTCCGATGATGATGCAAAACGGGTTATCCGAGAAGCTCACGACGGTGTATGTGGAGCACATCAACCCGGTCCTAAGTTACAGGATCGTATCAGGAGTATGGGCTATTATTGGCCTACTATGATCGTAGATGCAGTGAAATATTCAAGACAATACAAAGCCTGTCAAGTTCATGCAGATTTTATACATCAGGCTTCTGAACATTTATATCCTACGATTGCATCATGGCCTTTTGAAGCATGGGATATGGATATCATTGGTCCTATTCACCTGTCTTCTTCTAGATAACATCGGTTCATATTGGCTATCACGGACTACTTCTCTAAATGGGCAGAGGCAATCCCCCTAACTGAAGTAAAGACATCCAACATGATCAGCTTTATCAAACACCATGTCATTTATCGCTTTGGGATACCCCGAAGGATAATTCATGACAATGGGCCTCAATTCATCAGCCAAGCGTTTCACCAATTTTGTGATAAGAATCGGATACAAAATATGGCCTCTATGGCATACAATCCAGCTGCTAATGGTTCGGCAGAAGCCTTCAACAAAACCATTATCAAACTCTTAAAAAAGTTCGTCTCTTCAAACAAAAGAGATTGGAATGAGAAGCTGGAAGAGTGCCTTTGGGCATACCGCACAACGGTACGAGTACCGACGGGTTGTACCCCATTCTTATTGGTCTACGGGTGTGAATCAGTTTTCCCCATTGAAATCCAAATTCTATCACTCAGAATAGCAGTGGCTAATGAGTTGACTCAGGAAAATAATGATCGACTACAGCTTCAAGAGTTAGAAGGATTAGACGAGAAATGCCTTTAGGATCAGCAGCGTATTACATTCTACCAGGCACGCATTTCCAGAGCTTTTAACCAAAAAGTGAAGGAGAGAGTGTTCAAAGTTGGTGAGCTAGTTCTAGCTGTGAAGAAACCAATAATCATTACACACAAAAGTAAAGATAAATTCTAACCCAAATAGGAGGGCGCTTATATGATTGAAATGACGTTTTCAAATGGTGCTTACAGATTAGCTAAAATTAATAGAGATCTGATAATAGCTCCTATCAATGACAAATTTCTAAAGAGGTACTACGCTTAATTTCCTTTGCTCAAAGGAATATGGTAAAGATCTCATTCTGACAACACTACGTACAAAGAACTGGTTGGAGCATATTCTATTATATTCTCATGACCTCTGAATAGATATATTTAAACTAATTTGGAACTTCAAAACCTATCACGTCCATATTACCTCTGATAGTGTTTTGTACACAAATGGATCATATTCTATCATGTCCATATAACCTCTGAATAGATATATCCAACTGAAGCTTACTGAAATTATATCACGTCCATATTACCTCTGATATCACTTTCACCCTAGCCTATCATTTATATTCAAAAATGATGGGTCCACAAAGTCAGATAAAGTCTCTTTATTATCTCCGGGAAGAGCGAATTACATAGAAAAGCAAAAAGTACATCATTGGGGAGGAGCAGTCAAATCACGAATCTTCTGTGCCAAAGCGGCCATCCTCTCATTCCTGGAGTTCAAGACGTTAGCGCAAGCCCGCTCCAGCCTTGCCTCCTTATTATTCAAGGAAGATAGTTCAGACAAAGCATTAACATAACCGGTACATGTGACTCCTGCACGTGCCAAGTTCTGCTGAGCTGTATCCAGTCGGCCCTTCACCACATCTAGAGCTGCCAAGGACTAGAGAGCCTACTGCTTTGCCTGAGCAAGTTTAGTTTCTAGTTTGCGGACCCTTGCTTTATTTCTCTCATGTTCGGCCTCGCACTTTGTTTGAAGAGAAATAACCTCCTCCAAGACGGCCTGTCCTTCATCCATCTCCTGCCGCTGTGTCTGGATGGATTTATTTAAGCATTCCATCTGTTTAGCAAGCTTCACAGTCAAGGAATCGTACTCGGCCTAAATCATATCATCGACGTTGCCTCGAGATAGTTGTAAATACTAGTTAATGGGTTGTTCTAAACCATTAACTATTTGCTCTAGCGCATTAGCCCTTTCAGCGTCACTGAAATTTCTAATTTGCGCTATAGTAAGATTGGAGGACATCTTCAAAGCCTCAAAGCCTAGATTCATCTCCAGCACCATCGATATCAGTATTTTCAAAGTGATGTAGAAAATGCTAGTATACTACTCAACTAGCATGGCAAAATTTGAATGGACGCTGGGAGTGGCCGCGTATCGATAAATGTCCCTCCAGGAATGACTGTAGAGGATGTAGCCACAGTCGTCGCTTCAACAGATGGCGCTACAAATGAATTTATACCAGCAACGGTTGAAGTTGCTGGCGTACTCGACGAAGGAGGCACAGTCGCTATGATGGGCTCATCCTCCTCTGAAGATATCGGAACTGTAGTGGACGAGGCTACAACCGAAAATATTGTGGAAGAAGGATCGACAGCTTCAAAGCATGCCCCTTCGAAGTCGAGCGCCGCCGTTTCATCGGCAGGATCCATAACAAAATCAAAGGTTGCGTCAACTCCGCCCTCCCCTGAGATGTCTTCACCTGAAAAGAAGACAAGAGAAAGTTAATATCAACCTGATGTTAATTTTCTTAAAAAAGACGTAAAGACAACATTTACCCATGGCCGATGGTATATATGTCGCGTTTGCAGCCAGTACAGCTAAATCATTTCTTAATGATGCTAAGCGAGATGTCATACCAGGGGAAGAGGGTGCACCAACTGACACCGGCATGTAGTCTTCTCAGTCTTCACCAAGATCCACTCGAGGCTCATCGGGTGGAATCTTGCTGGAAATACTTACAGATGAAGTAGGGGTTACTCCCATTACTGGTCTGAATAAAGGTATATAAAATCTTATTATGCTCGGCCTCGGAGGCGACCTCGTAGCACTACCAGAAGCAGTAGTAGTAGCGATCTCGAGCAAAGAATCTCCGGCACTGTCAGCCGAAACTATGGAGGTTCCCTCTCTAAAAGGCGAAGGACCTCTAATCAAAGAATCATCCCCAACAGGGGAGACGGCAGGCTCGCTCCTAGGATCCCCCCTGGTGGAAGCCCTTTTCGGACCTCTGGCAATTTTCTTCTTGCGAGGGGAAGGCTCTTTCGGAGTGGAAGCCTTCCGTTTCTGGGGGATAACGAGAGGCTCTGCCGACGGAATTATTACGCCTCTCGGTATTGTTGTCAAGAACTCATCTGCCCCAGCGATGTCCTCATTCTCATCCGAAGAAACAGATGGAACCTCATCCCTTGCGGTAGATCTATGAGAGGGCATCCTAAAACTTCCATGCACATCAAAATTACGATAGAAGGTATTTATGGACACATAGAACTGCGCATATGAGTGAAGGATGCGTAACTCCATAGAAAGAGAAGTCACGGGCACGGCAAAAGTTGTACCAGTACAACCCGTGATGAAGTACCTCCATCCTCTGGCTCCATCAATAAGTCCACCTTTGGACTTGAAGCTGGTAATGCATTCCCCACATGCAGCTGATCATACCCAAACTGCCTGGCGAACCGACTGGGCGAATAAGGCTCTAGGTAGCAGTGGTCATCGCTTCTGTACAGCAAATGGGAAGGTCTAATGCAGACCAACCAGTAGAAGGCTTCAGGAGAAAGAATGGTCCTCCCATGTCCTCCATCCGTAAGTTTTCTCCCCTGTTGATTGATATGTACAGGGGGAATGATACAGAAGAGCTTCCAACTATGGGCAATATTTAACGCCCGCCGGCAATCTATGACGGTCATCACATTCCAAGAGGAATTCTTGTAATTCAACAAGAAATTATTTCCTGAACCGCTGGCAGGACCGGGAGACATCACCCTAGTGTTGTGAAGAATTAACCATCCCATCAATTATAGGAATGGTAATTCCACCCTGGGAAAACTTTCACGCTGTGTCTCATCAGCGAGCAGCCCATCAGTAAGGGCCCTCAGGCCTGCTTGTATTCTTTATACCATAGCAGGAAGCAGGCCCAGTCTTGCTCCGAACACTAAACGCACTGCAGGCCATAAGGTGTTGCGATGGATACGATCTGCAGACGCGATGCCAGGCACTACCCAACGGCCAAGCCAGACGGAGAGGAAGCTAGCCAATTGAGCTTCCTTTGACAGAGGCTTACGACAATGCCTCATATAACTGAAGGCTTTTGTGCCTGTGGGGTAACCCCCTATTTACTCGTCAAAAATATGATCTGAAGCCCCGACGTCTTCAATAAGGTCATCGACCGTGTTAGCATTGAGCATGCTCAGGAGGATCAAGGGCCTATCTCGGCTATCTACCACCTTGTCTGGCTTAACATTTCTGGCCTGGTGAAAGAAGAGATAGGTTGCCCACTTGTTGATGTGAGCCAAATCAGAAGGCTCATTGTAGAAAGTGGTGCAGGTAAGATAGTGGTACATCAGCTCCTGATATACTGCCACCGCCCGAGGGTTTGTATCCCTCAACTCCCTGTTTGTAGGGACGTATTCTTCATAAGGAACGTCCCCCATTGGCAGATTTGAAACCTCTGCCATCTCATGAAGGGATAAGCCCAACTCACCCAGCGGAGTGGCAAAAGTCCCAGTAAGCGAGTTGTATCGCTCCATCAAGGCTAAAAATAAGTTAGGGTTGACAAGCAGCCCAACACTTGTGGGGTTCACAGCCGTGAACAAGCCAATACTTTCCAGCTCCGTCTGGAAGTATTTCAGGGCCCATGCAGTCAAACTGGCCCATCGAAGATTTCCTGGGCTAAGCCATCCGCTGGTCTGAGGGTTGACCCTGGGGTACATTCCTTCCTGTCCTATAAAGTCTTTGCAGAAGGTCGACATCTGAACCGGCTGGATCAGCGACGTATCTTCGCTCGGGACACTACCCGGTAGTAATCCCCTAAAGGGCATTACAGGGCCCAAGGGACGGCTCATATAGGCCCCTCCGTCGTATTCCTTGCTGTATAAAATTTTTCCCGGTCGGCCGTGAAGATCGGGAGTCATGGTCTATGACATCTTCCTAGGATGTGTAGCATGGAAGAACGCAGAAATAGGGTAATCCCTGGGCATCCTGGGCAGATACATCATCGTGCCCTCAGCAGCAAATACCCAATCCTCCTTCTTGGGCTTGGTCTGGGATTGTTTGTCCATAACATCCCCGAATAAGAAACCAAATTTCTTATACTCTGTCCCGTCTAGGTATGTCAGGGGCTCCCCACTGATCATACTCACCAGCATGCATTCTCCCTGGGACGATATAAGGGTTTCCCTTTCTTCAGGATAATTGGCTCCAGAAATAGGGAATGTCACATGGGACAAGTCCTCCAAATAGTTTGAGCTCAACATCCCGGCAGCAAAGCCCATAACTTCAGCCAAAGGAGAGATCTGCAAGTCCACTACAAAATACAAGAAAATCAGTCAGTTTCTACACTAGATGATACACTCTTGCAGTTTACGCCAAAGATTATTAGTCTGAGCTTTTACGCCAAGACCGCAAAAAATTTGAGTCTTACGCTGGAACTCATCTCCATTAGGTAAAACTCAAGGTTGGCAGTATCTAACAATCTGAGATTTTATCCTAGATTGACAAATTTTGAATTTTTATGCCGACATTCATATCCAGCACGTAAAACTCAAAGTTTGTAGTATACACCAAATCTTGACAGTTTGAGTTTTTACGCCAAACTGTAAAAATTCGGAGTTTTTATGCCGACACATTAGGAATGTGCGCGTAATAATAAAATATCTATGTACATCATCTTCCTCGAAGAGGCTCTCAGTAAGAAAGATGACCTTGCGCGTGCACGTACAACGTGTGCGAAGGATTTTGTTTTCTCCCAAAGTCTCTACCTGTAATATCCGGAGCACAGCTCGATGGCAGAGCACTACATTCCGATCGAGGTTCGTTCAACCTAATGGGAGTTGCTCGTGCTTGAGCAGTGGAGCGGGAAGAGGAAGCGACCTTCTTCCTTTAGCAGTGGAAGTCTATTTAGGTGCCATGGCGATCCCGAGTTCTCGAGTAAGAGACGAAGAAGAAGGGTTCTTGGAAAGCAAGGGTTTTGTGAAAATAGATAAAAGTTTTCTCTCTCCAGACCTTGGACTATTTATAGAGTTCGGATGACTCTTCAAATCCCTAACCAAATCCGATATTTAATATTAGGTTATGATTTGGGACCACGTCAGCCTATCATTTAGGAAAGACGGACAGTCAGTGGATCCGGATTTTACGCGCAGAGCAGATCTATGATTTTACGCTAAGGAGCTTTTACGCTCGAGAGGCCACAAATCTACGGTTTTACGCTCAGAGGCTATAAATCTACGGTTTTACGCCCAGATGCTTTTACGCTCACGAGCTTTTACGCTCAAGAGGCTACAAACCTACGATTTCACGCTCAGAAGCTACAAATCTATAATTTTAGGCTCGGAAGCTTTTTATGCTCAGAGGCTACAAATCTACGATTCTAAGCTCAAAATCTACAAACAGCCAATTACAAGGGCTTACGCAGAAGATGCTTCTTTTTGGCTACAAAAGATTCCAAGTACCTAAAATATACAGAGTTCAGCATTGAAGATGACTCTTCTTCTTGGGTCATTTGGAAGTTCATCCAAGGTCCAGTCAGAATACTTTACAAAAGTTCAAGTATGGCTTGGTCGACAGAAATTTCTCGCCATTTCTAAGAGATTTTTGGGAAAACCATTCGTGAAGATGATGATCTGAACAAAAATTCTTCATATCAGAGAAGTGACAATTCAGAATTCTACGCGACTCCTCGTCCAAAACAATATGACAGTTTGGATCTTCAACTTAAATGCTAAGGAGTTTTCTACGCGTCTTCTGCTACGCATAAAAGACAAGACGAGATCATATATTCTTTTATCAGAGTCGGCATAAAATCATTCAGATATATCGAAGTTGCACACTATTCAGACTTTATCACAGCAAATATAGCAAATCATCAGATGCGTAAAAGAAGATAAATTTGTTAATCATGATTACATATGATGTAAATCCAGTCTACAAAGGGTTTTTCATCTTCATGATTACATATGATGGAAATCCTTTTTCTACAAAGGGTTTCTCATTTCATTTAAGATCACACCAAGAATCTGTTTTGCCAGGTTCTCATATTGGTGTAAATCTTTTTTGTCTTCTATGGCACTTCATTGACTTCTTGGACCGATGAACAAGAAAATGATAAATGGCGGAAGGATACAAAACTGGGCCTGTATAAATTATTCAAGCCCACCCTCCATACGCTATGGCAGGCATGCCCTAGATTTGTGTTGGGGGTTCTGACCCAACTCAATACTGGAAGACAGGGCCAGACTGCCTACCATCTTCCAGCGCCATGATGGAAGAAAATACAGCTTGCAAGCTGTGTGGTCTAATACGACCCTTCCTCTCTCCTTGACGAATCGCCATATAAAATTGCTGATCATCCCGAGTAAAGGAGGTTATGATATCCTTCCATGATCCATCGTTGCAGAGGACATTTGCTCGAAGATGCCTCTTTTTACGGCTCCTTATATGCTGGAAGAACGTGATCTTCTTCTTCCTCAAGTCAAACCGACGAAGCTCGGCAACCATCTCTTTGTGGTGAAGGAAGTATGGGAAAAACTGGTTAACCCATTCACCTTTATATAGGCAAAGGAGAACACACCGAATCCCAATAAACTCCTAAAAATTTGCCAAGAAATTAGCCTCGCGGAACGAGTCAAAATTGACCATTTCATGCTTCATTCAAAGTGTTTCAAATTACGAGGAATTTGAAAACTTTGAAGGGGGCTTGTAGAAGCATAAAAAATACGCTGGGGAATTATACGCGTAAACCCTCAACATGCAGGAAGTCCGCGTAAAACAGAGCTCCAGCACTGGGTGGCGTAAAACGTGATTCCATAGCCATCAGCGTACAACAGAGCTTCATTGCTATTCAGCGTAAAATATAGCTCCAGAACAGCCTGCGTAATGTAGTATTTTTAGACTGCTTCGGTATAAAACTCATCTGCTTTTAATGCAGCAGAAAGTTGTACGAGAAACTCTTCGTATTCCTCGAATGAACCTGTCAGATCAAGCAGTGAACCTGACTCCTGACAAAGAGTACTGCACAATGATCGAGAGGACGGCTGTAAAGATAATTCTGCACAGAGCCCCAGACTGTCGTCTAGTGACATAACCCTTGATATAAGACGTTGTTTACGCATTCAAGGAATACGCTGCCTATTTTACACAGGCAAAGATAAGCTTTTACGCTCAGGAAGAGACAAAATAAACCGCCACATCAAAGGCTGTTCTTCGTACATAACTCGAGGCACGTCTCTGCAATTAATGCGCGAGATGGGGGCAGATCTCTGTATTTAATGCACGAGATTTGGTTCTACTTTTAACGACTGGGTGAGCTATAATTAGGGCTAATACGTCCACATCACCATCCCCGCACGTTACGCCAAGCAGGCTATTTTCAGCTATAGGAGCACGCTGTACACTATCTCCTTGAAATACGCCGACCTGGCTATTTTCAACTATAGGAGTACGCCGTATGCTATCTCCTCGAAATACGCCAACTCATGCTATATTTACAAAGGTGTGTGGTAAGGCTATCTGTCCCAGAATACGCTCAAAACCTCAGTTAAAAAAGGATAACTGGCTATCTTTACGCTGGTTACCTATCCATGCAGCATCAAGCTTTATGCAGAACTTGGCTTCTACACCAATATGGCAGCTATTTGGCTTCTATGCCAACATGACAGCTACTTGGCTTCTATGCCAACATGACAGCTACTTGGCTTCTGCGCCAACATGACAGCTACTTGGCTTCTACGCCAACATGACAGCTACTTGGCTTCTACGCCAACATGACAGCTACTTGGCTTCTACGCCAACTTGACAACTATTCGGCTTCTACGCCTACTTGGCTTTTATGTCATCAGAACAGCTATTTGGCTTTTATGCCTACGAGACAGTTATTTGGCTTTTATGCCAACTATCTCTACGCGAGGGGCAGTTATCTATGTGGCTTACATGCCGTGATCTTCGATGAGCGATTATACGCATTATCTCATAATGGGACATGCATCACACGCCAATTCAGGAGATCATTCATACGTGGGTAGCAGTTATTATAACCGCCGCGTAAAAGGTGCAGCTCTCTCCGCTGTTCGGTTTCTACGTCGACTGTAGCTGAACTCTATAAATAGAGACCTCCGGCCATGGAGGTCCGGGGTGGAATCCAAGGTGGTGGAGAGACAGCGGTCAAAATGGTCGAAAGGGTCAAAGATTTTTTTTAGGTTAAGAGAGCACATATAGAGAGCTTTGGAGTTCAACCCCTCCTGCAGTCTTTGAAGCTTCTTTTTCGTCTTCTACAGTACTTCTTCGTTATCGTGTGGTCCAAGGGACAAAGTGATCGACCGCAGATCAGACTCCTATAGCAATATTTCCCCAGAATTAAATTTTTTACTTAACATTCTCTTATAGGATTAATTGTACTTCTTTTTCTTGTTTGTAAACCAAAGAAAGGGTTTCGTATAAACGAGTTCAAGATACTGAAATAAGTTCAAGATACTGAAACGAGTCACCTCAGTTGCATATCAGATTACGCTACCATCGTCACTATCTAAAGTGCACGATATTTTCCATGTTTCACAACTTAGGAAGTACGTGTACGACCCGAGTCATGTGGTAGATCTTGATTAACTGGATCTTAAGGCAGACTTGACTTTTGTCGAACAACCTGTGCAAATTTTGGATCGTAAGGAGAAGCTGCTAAGTCGTTCGGTTCCTCTTATGCGCGTGCTTTGGCGAAATTATTCGGTCGAAGAATCCACTTGGGAGCTTGAATCCGAGATGAGGGAAAGGTTCCCTTCATTTTTTTCCTAGTGGTAGGTTCTATTCCTAAGTTTCGTGGATGAAAGTTCTAATTAGTTGGGTAGTATGTGGTGTCCCATTCCCCCTATTCGGGGAGTGCGGCTAAGAAATACAAGTCGGTATCGTTCGATCGGGATAGATTGAAACAAGATCTTATCCTCGTTATGGATTTGCTTTTTTGGAATCAATTCCCATATTCAGTGGACTATTCTCCCAGGATCGACTTAGCTGTAGAGTCAGGAGGGACCTCTCCGTTGCAAGTTTTTTTGACTCAGTTTTCGCTGTCGCTTGCTGCTTTTGTGCCTTGAGTTGCTTTTCAGATTTGCTTGCATTTTCTTAAACGGTTTTGATGGATTTCATTATTTTCGTTTGTTGAACTGCACATTAATTCCGAGATTGGAAAGAATGTAAGGGGTATTGATCAGCTGTTCGTGGTAATACAGGTGAACGAGCAGTAGACAATGCGCGAGCGGAGTCCTGAAGCACCTCTTTTCTTTCCTTCTCCAACCAACTTGTGAGTGGCTTATATTCGATTCAGTTGACCCTTCTTCCAAGTCTTTACATATAAAATCTTGTATTCTTGCTTGACCCGATCAAACGATACCAAGTAATAACTAAAAGATGTCAAGATAAAAAGAAATAGACTTGGACTACTTTATGCTTGTCAATCAAACTTGTGAACGGTTACCTCATTACAAGCTAGTTCATTTAGACTGTTCTTTATATGCTTCAATTTTAGTTAGAATGTATACTTCTTCTATAAATTATGCTATGCATATAGAACACACTTTGCTATGCGATATATTGATCAAAAAGACTATGCAAAACCGTTTATGCTATGGAACTTGTATTCGTGCTAGTATTTCCTTAAACATAATGAATATCGTTCGATCACGGACAACTTGTGCACAAGGTTTTATAGTTTTTGCTGACGGTCGCCGGGGCACTGGGACCGTTTCGATCCGGCCAAAACATTATGTATAGTCGTATGTTATGGACGAAGTGTTATGTAACGGGGCTCGCCACCTGCGTTGCATATCATTCTTGTCTCGAGACTATAACCCGTCCCTTTGTGGCATTTATGCCAATGATCCTTTCGTATATTTAAACATGTGCAAGCTAACTTATGTCTTCGTGGCAGGGAAGGACATGGTAAGTATTGTGCATGTGGTTCATACGGACAGGTAAAAGTCATCGAACGGTAGCAAGTTTATTTCAGAAATTTCTATATATTGCATACTTATAAAATAAACTAAGGCAAGCTAGAAAGACCATAAATAATATGCATGCTTTATATAAACAACATATTGATTAGTATAGTTGAGTTAGTTTGCCTTCACCAGTATATTTTGATGTACTGACCCTTGTTGAAATAGGTTCCCCGCACTAAGAAGATCCGAGCGAGGAGCTGAAGTCATTTTTCCCAATCAAGTCCAGCTATAGGCGCGTCCTGATCATGCCATCTTTTGAAGCATTTTGAAGCAAGGAGCTAGCAACCCAAACTCAATGCAGCTCCATGGAAAAGCCATTATCCCGTTTGGAGGTCCCTTATTTTGAGTTTTTGTAAATGATGTAATATACAGGACAACTATCTCATTTTGTGTCGACTTTTGTAAGCCTGTGCGGCAACCTTATGACTCGTTCAAGAGTTTGTAGTTCATTATCAATAAAGAGAACTTTTTCATGTTCAACTTTGTGTTTCAATTGATCTGCGTACGCTGAATATGCGCTCGCTATGCAAAATACCTTAGCCTTATGCAGCGCACAACCTAGGCCCGCACGGTGTCACGCCGTGGGGATGACTATCGATTCCACAGAATCGGGACGTGACAGAAATACCATGTTCATCATGCCTATGAAGGCTGGAGGAGCATTGGTCAAGCCAAAAGGCATAACTAAAAACTCATAATGTCTATATCTCGTATAGAATGCTAACTTAGGGACGTCTTCGGGCTTGATCTTCAACTGATGATAACCTGAGTGAAGATTAATCTTTGAAAATGTTGTTGCACCCTAAAGTTGGTCGAACAGATCATCTATTCTTGGCAACACCTTATTCAACTCTCGATAATAAATGTACAAACGCATTATCCCATCTTTCTTCTTAACAAAAAGTACTGGAGCTCCCTAAGGTGATATAATTTGACAAATATATCCACGGTCTAACAATTCTTGCAACTGCACTTTCAATTCCTTCATTTCTATAGGTGCCATCCTGTACGGTGCTTTAGATATCGGAAGAGTATCTAAAAATGTATCAATTGTAAACTCAATCTCTTAATCCGGTGGCATTCCAGGTATCTCTTATGGGAAAAACGTCAGAGAATTCTGCCATGACTTCGATTTGATCAAAGTCTGGACCCTTCTTTCGAGTATTCCGAACAGAAGCAAGGTACCCTTCATACCCCGAATATAGCATGCGCCTTTCCATCACTGCCGATACCATAATTGCCGCCTTAGATTTTGAGCCGCAAGAATAAAAGAACTCTATCTCTCCTGGAAGGCGAAACACAACTCTCTTCTCGGCAAAGTCGATTGTCATAATGCAAACCCCGAGCCAATCCATGCCCAGAATAATGTCGTACTCTTTGATGTCTAGGACTATTGCATCTAAAGATACATTCCTTTAACCAATGCAAATGTAACCGTCCCTGCAAATCAAACTAGCAGGCAAGTCTACTCCGGACAGAGTGTTAACACAAAGATTCATATCTAGCAGCGTCTTATAAAATTTATTTTCTTCAACAAATTCAAATGATATAAAACTATGAGTAGCACCAAATCAAATAATAATGGAGCAAATGTTTTTCTATAGAGCAGTATACTTGTTATGACAATGTTAGAGGCAAGCACTTCCTCTTGGGTATGAACCTGGTTCGACTCTTTCTCTTCTGGGAAGAGAAAGTGAGTGATCGTAATATAGGGGAAGTCCCCTTCGGAGGAATTATCCTTCTTCGACTGCCTTTGACAAATACTGTGATGGCACAATAAATCTTGATACACTACCAGGAGCTCTGGATTCCCCTTTTCAAGATCATTGAGTTTGTCATTTCTCGGAGTATGCTCCTCATAGGGCTCTATACCCCAGGGGAGTCTCAAAATAGCGTGTATCTCATATAGATCCAAGCCCATCTCACCGTCGGACATAAAGAAGGTTCCCGTTTGGTAGTTGTACAGCTCCATCAAGGCAATGAAGAGAGACTAGTTCGTCTCTATACCTGTCATGCCCCAGCCCCAAAATACGTAGGACCAGGAATACGTAACACGCCAGCTACGCATTCGACCAGACTCTGGTCTGACTCGAATACGTATAAGCTGTATAATATAGAGGGCACTATCTAGATATCACATAAATATAAATCTCTATGTCTCAATCCACAATGTACATCAGTAGACAAGAAAGAGCTATATGTTCTAAAGTCGGCCTCCCAATAACACACTAACTCGAATAGACTCGAGAAGAAGTATGAGTCCATAAAAACTAGGCTACAACAACAGATGAATAATCAATATAAAATAACCATAATGCCGGTAGATAAGATGTGAGTACCTGGTACCATGCTCGTAAGACATGCAACTCCAACAGCAACTCCAAATGCTCCGTAATTATCTATGCTGTAAAATTGGCAGGGAACCAGGTCCTCAGAGGGACGTAACAAGGTACAAAAATACAGCATGCCAAGTAAACAGAAAGTACAAATGCAACGACAGGGTACTCTATCATAACCAACAAGTGTGACACAGTTTAAAGACAATATTCGACACGTGGGCTGTCCAAAATAAAACCGTAGCTCCGGACACGAAAATACACGGGACGTACCGCAGCTCCGGGAAAGGAGTCATACGGGTGATACCACTACACTAGATACAGGATCACTACAGAAATAATACATATACATATATATAAGCACGTACAGAGGAGCCCAAACGTCCAGTAACTGTCTTCCCCTTCATAAGCGATCAACGATGGTGCGCTGAACCTGAACCTCTATCTAACAGTCTCGATAAATAGAAATATCTCAACAGACGCGACCCTAAGGTCGTCCCAATCTCTGGTCATGATGTCAGTATCAGGATACAGGAATCTGACACGATCATAGTGTATGAGTGTGTCCTGGGATGTCGATGTACTCAGGTACGTGCATCGAGGTACTACTAAGCATCTAACAATTATTCTAAGACATTACGACGAACGTCAGCAACCGGTTGTGATCCGGACGTGAAGTATCGAACGTCAACATAAATACGCGTACAATGTACATACGAAACCATATACATCTGTAAACTAAAATACAGGGTGGCAAGGTACACTTGCCTGCGTGCGGCTGCTAATGACGGGGATCCGGTACCACGTCCAAGTCCTCAGGTCCCGCAGTACCTAGATATGAAATACAAACCAATAATCAATAATCTATTCCACGACAGACAGGATTGTGACACACATCTACACCTAACTCAGTCTCAAACTCAAATAGTTAACTACCAATTTCACAGTCCTCAATCTCTGATCCTTGATCCGAATAATACCTATCTCAAAATCAATCGCCTGTATAATATCATCAGACCCAATCCTCAATCTCTAATGTTCATCATGATGTTTCTCAGTAGTCCAAGTCGTGATCACCCTCAGATTTTACCCTGGTTTTTACGGACATTAATATGCACGTATAAATATTTTATCCTCTAATAAATTAAATATTAATCAATTTAAACCCTCGATTACACAAACCATTAATTTAATACTTGAATGCCGCTTTCCAATAACCTAGCTACTACTCACTTAAATTCATCATCAAATATTAGCTCTCCAAATTACCACTGTTTTGTTATCACCATGTCATTTCACTACCATTTAACCTGCTCCTCAATTAACCATCAAATGCTTGGAACAATCATATCGGACCCTAAAACTTGATACATACATAAACCCTCATTTATCTATATCCTCCCCAACCATCAAGTGCATATATAACCTAAATTATGCCGAAATATCAACCTTGTATTTAACCATCAATTCTATATTATGACATGTATAATAAACCCTTAAACAAATGTTATTAAACACAAGGTTCATTGTCTTAAGACACTACAATCTATACAAACATATATACTTAAACCGTAGCTAATACAAGTCCATATATATATATATATAAACATAGAGAGGGGGAGGGAGTCAATACCTCGACGATGCTCGCTGGTCGGAGTTGATGGCCGGAGTATGGTGGTCCGTCGTCGGAGGATTATCAGTTGGTGGTGGTGCTCGGTGGCAGGGAACGCCGAGGGTAGTGGTGATGATAATGGTGGTGGTGAAGGTGGAAGCTGGTAGTGGTGACGATGATGGTGCGGATGGGGAATGCGGGTGGTTGTCTCCTCACCGGAGAAGAAGGCCGGAGTTGGGGATCAGTGGAGTCGGGGGGGTGATAGAGGAGCTGAGCGGCTCGTAGGGGAGCTGCTCACCAGAGTTGCTGAGCCGCCGGGGCTCGTGGTAGAGCTCACCGGGAAAGGACAGCTGGAGGAGATAGGATGGGGAATACGGCCGGACGGGAGCTGCTGTGGAGGCGAAGCGGTGCGCTGGCCGGAGCAGTCAGTGCTTAGGGTCGTCGATGGCAGCACTGGCCGGAGTGGGGGGAAGTGTACTGTGGGTCGAAGCTGGACAGCGACCGGAGCTGCACCGTCGGGTCAAAGCTGGAGTATCAGGCCGGAGTAGGGCTCGGTCAGCCGCTGGAGCTGCACAGTGCACTGTGCACAGCGGGCTGGAGGGGGAATGGCTGTACCGTCGGGCTGCACGGGGGTACACCGCCGGAGCCGGAGTCTGCACAGCCGGAGTGAGGGCGGCGCGGCGCTGGCCGGACCGAGTTGGTGGTCGGAGCCGCTGCGGGGTGGGTAAGGCACAGTCGGCCGGTCGGGTCAGCCTCAGTGAGAAGGAGGAAGAAGAAATAAAGGAAGAAGAAGAATAATGGAGGGAGAAGGAATTTGCATGGAGAAATAAAATACTGGAGGAGGGAGGAGAGAGAGAGAGGGGGGGTTTCCATACCTAGGGATTAGGGCCGGCCTTGGGGGTTGTGAGGTTGAGGGTGATGGTGATGGTTTTATAGGAGGGTGTGTAAGGGATGTGTGGTGGGGATGGTCCCATTCAAAATGGAGGGCTTAAATTTTACATGAGAAAAATCATTTCTTCATGAGAAGTGGAGTGGGGAGATGTGTAATTCGGTCCAAAATTTGTAGCCTCTCCATTTGGTCTTGGCCAATGGGGTGAGGACACCTAAAATCAATAAATTTCAACAAAGCCTCTTAAATTCGAGAAATTACACGGAGACATAAAATAATGCAAAAATAGTGGAAAAAATTGTGTTTGGTGATTTGCATGGTGAGGGGGGTAGTGTGGGTGAGGCACGGGTTTAATTACATGGGCATCGGGATTAATTGGGGATTAAGATAGGATTAGGCAAAATTGGTATCCCCAATTAAAATAGAATTAAAGTGTCCTGCGCTTTTAAATTAAATGGGGGCACTTGGGGTCAAAATTCGGAAATGACACAAAGGTCAAAAATGGTGGGGGCTTGGAGTCAGTCTCGGACCCTTTAGTTGGTCCGGCTCAACGGGTTAAATTGGTATCTCAAAATTGATGGTAACGGCACAGGTGTCCGACACGGAATTAAATATGGATTTCGGTTACGAAAAATTATGCAATTAATTTAGAGCACAACAAAATTGATTTTGAGTGACGGAAAAGTCCAGGGCCTAAATTGGCGAGTCAAGTCAGAAGTACAATAATTCGATGGAATTTATGGGCTGATATTGGGCTCCGAATAATTTAGCAATGATAGGGCGCGCCAAGGGTTTTAATTAAATAAATTAAAATAATAGTCAAACTTAACTCTACTCTAAACCTCAACATCTGCTGCTAAATCCAAAATTTTCCAATCCAAACCAGACTATCTATAGAATTAATCGAGGGGGTTTACATTCTTCTCAACTTAGAAAAATTTTGTCCCAGAAATTAAAAGTAAAGCACGATAATAGCTAAGAGAATTTAAAAAAAACTAGTATTCAATTTTCGTACGTAAATTCGTACCTTGCTCTTCAAACAAGTACGGGAACTGCTGCCGAATAGAATCCTCGTGCTCCCAAGTAGACTCGCCTGGTGAATGGTGCTTCCATGCTACTCTGACCAGTCGAATAGTTTGTCCTCTCAAAGTCTTCTCGCTGCGGTCGAGGATCTCAATTGGCTGCTCTACATAAGATAGGCTGGGCCCGACTGTAATCTCCGAATGATCAAGCATGTGGCTAGGGTCTGCGACATATCTTCTCAACTGCGATACGTGAAACACGTCATGCACTCATTCTAATGATGGAGGCAATGCAAGACGGTAAGCTACTTTGCCAACTCGTTCCAAGATGTTAAAAGATCCGATGTACCTCAAACTCAGCTTGCCTCTGCCTCCGAATCTGATGGTACCACGAGTAGGCGATATCCTCAAAAACACATGGTCACCCTCCTTGAACTCCAATGGCCTGCAGTGCGCATCTGCCCAATATTTCTGTCTGTCCTGTGTCATACGCAGGTGGCTCTGAATCTGCTTGACCTTCTCCACTGTTTGTGTCACCAACTCTGGACCAAGTATCTGATGCTCTCCCATGTCACTCCAACAAACTGGCGACGTACATTTCCTGTCGTACAGTGCCTCATAAGGTGCCATCTGTATGCTAGCCTGGTAGCTGTTATTGTAGGACAATTCCACCAAGTGTAGGTGATCCCCCCAAGATCCTCCAAAATCAATCATGCACGCTCTCAATATATCCTCTAATATCTGTATCGTGCGCTCTGACTGGCCATCAGTCTGTGGATGATATACAGTGCTGAACTTGAGACGAGTTCCTAGGCTCTCCTGTATACTCCGGCAAAAATGTGGCGTGAATCTGGAATCGCGATCCGATACGATACTGACAGGCACTCCATGTAATCGTACTATCTGCCTCATATACATGTCAGCTAAAATCTCCGTGGATTGTCCAACTCTGAAGGGCAAGAAATGTGCAGAGTTGGTGAGTCTGTCTACGACAACCCAAACTGCATCCTTCCCGCTTGGGCTTCGCGGGAATCCTGTGACGAAGTCCATGGTAATGCGTTCCCACTTCCACTCGGGAATGGGAAGCGGTTGCAACAATCCTGCAGTCTTCTGATGTTCAGCTTTAACTTGCTGACAAACTAAATATTTTGCCACGAATCTTACGATTTCTCTCTTCATCCCATGCCACCAGAAATGTTACCTCAAGTCTCGGTATATCTTCGTACCCCCGGGATGAATGGAATAGATCGAGCTATGTGCCTCGGTCATCAACTCTTGGCGTAGCTCGCCTCTCAAAACATATAGGCGATCTCTATACCTCAATGTTCCGTCTTCATGAATCCTGAGTCCCGTCTGCATGCCGGCCTCTGTCCTCTCTCGTAGACGTCAAAATCTTACATCTGTAGGCAGGACAGCCTTGATCCTCTCAATAAATATGGACTGAATCCTCGAGACTGGCCATCTGTCCATCCATGCCTGGCAATACAATCTCAATCCTGAGTTCCTGAAAAATCCTCTAACCACTGGTGACGAGTCATAAAAATAGGCCATGGGCTTAGCTTAAGGCATCTGCTACTACATTTGTCTCACCAGGGTGGTACTGCAACTCGATATTATAATCTGTCATAAATTCTAGCCAGCGCCTCTGTCTCATATTGAGCTCCTTCTTCGTGTAGGCATACTTCAGACTTTTGTGATCTGTATCAATCTCAACTCGCTCTCCATAAAAGTAATATCTCCATAGCTCTAGTGCAAATATCACTACAGCTTGCTCCAAGTCATGCATCGAATAGTTCTTCTCATGAACTCTCAGCTGTCTCGATGCGTAGGCTATCACCTTGCCGTGTTGCATCAGTACACATCCTAATCCGCTCCCCGATGTATCATTATACACAACAAATCCTCCTGATCCTGAAGGTAGTGTCAAGATCGGTGCTGATGTCAGACGCTTCTTCAGCTCTTCGAAAGCCACCTGACACTCGTCGGTCTAGATAAACTCCTCGCCCTTATATGTCAGTCGCGTCATAGGCACAACAATCCTCGAGAATTTTCTACGAACCTCCGATAATATCCGGCAAGTCCGTGGAAGCTCCTAATCTCTGTAACAAGTGCAGGGGTTGGCCATGCCTCAACTACAACTATATTCTCCGGGTCAACTGTTAGTCCATCTCCGATGATTTTGTGTCTCAGGAAGGGTACCCTATCCAACCATAACTCATATTTGCGGAGTTTGGCGTACAGCCCCTCCTGCCTCAGCGTCTCCAACACGGTCCTGAGAGGTCTCTCGTGCTCCTCCTGGCTCTTAGAATATACCACGATATCATCGATAACTACTACCACGAACTTATCCAAGTACTGGTGGTAAACATTGTTCCTCAAGCTCATAAATACTGCTGGCGCGTTGGTCAAACCAAACGGTCATGACTAGAAACTCATATAGCCCATACTTCGTCCGGAAAGCCGCCTTCGAAACGTCCTCTTTTCGTACCTTGATCTGATGATAGCGTGATTTGAGATCGATCCTCGAGAATATACTTAGCTGATCCAAATAAATCATCGATGTGTGACAATGGGTACTTGTTCTTTATCGTTATTACATTAAACCCTTTAATCGATACACAAATATACCGTTCCTGAAATCAATATGCAAACGTTCCGTCTCGTCCTTCTTCGGCACCATACGATGGGTACTCCCCATGGAGAAACACTAGCCTGACTGAAATCCTTGTCTAAGAGATCCTCTACTATGGACTTTCAACTCAGCCAACTCTATCGGTGCTAGTCTGAAGATGGGAAAATAACTGGCTCGGCTCTTGGAGTCAACTCTGTAACAAATTCTATCTCTCTGTCAGGTGGCAGGCCTGGAAGATTCTCTAGTAACACATCCTCAAACTTTGATATAATACGGGGGTATACTGGTTCACCTTCTACAATGTGTGCCTCTAAGGTAGATGGGCACCATGCTTCCGGGCTCCCTGAAGTAACTCAAACTCAGGGTAATCTGGTGGTCATAAATAATGTAATCACGTCGACAATCTCGCGTCGCGTGGTATGGGCTCAACCAATCCATGTCTAGGATAAGGTCATAGTCTAGGCTAAACCTCAAAATAATTTCTCCCGTTCTGTTTCCAACATCAATCCTCAAAAGAAAAAAAATTCCTTGCCTAATGTATAATTCTCTTCTCCTCAAAGTTTTTCCTAAAATTCTATTCCTCAAATTCCTTCTTTTCGTTATTTATCTCTCCAAGTCAGATAGTGCAATTATAATAATGATGTCACCCAAGCATATACTAAAATTTTTGGTATTAGATCATCATCTTCCAAGTGAGAGCTTGAAATTTTATCTCCTGTAGTCCATAATATCATTCCTGGTATTGCTATCATATACAACCACTAGTTTCCATCGTCCGGCTATGCATTCCCATACATCATTCTAGGTCATGATCAACAATCCTTCTAGCTCTCAGTACTTCCAAGATCACTGTTACCTCAAGCACGGGTAGGGTACTACTGGGTCCAACTCTCTTGCCAACCTTCTACACTAGTTCTAGAATCCAAAGAACCCATCAATCTATCCTGATAAGGTAACAATCTTCTCATAGAAAGGTATACGAATTCTGTCTTCTGCCGTCTGGTCTTCGATCTTCTTCTAGAGGAAAATCATCAGTCACAAGCATTCGTCTTCCCGAATAATAGGGGACGAGAAACAAGGATAGCGATATTGACGAAGATTGAACGAATGCAAATTGGAAGTCCAAGGGCGATAATCACATACAAAGAGTTTTTTAAATCGATTATGTATTAAGATCCTATTCAACAATCATAATATCTATTCCTAATTTGCAGGCTCGCTTGGCACAGTCAGGTGACCAAGACGATTTTAAACGGACCTGCATGGGCCACCACAAAATATGTCACGCCCTAGTCCCAAAATTCGTAGGACCAGGAATACGTAACACGCCAGCAACACATTCGACCAAACTCTGGTCTGACTCGAATACGTATAAGCTGTATAATATAGAGGGCACTATCTAGATATCCCATAAATGTAAACCTCTATGTCTTAATCCACAATGTACATCAGTAGACAAGAAAGAGCTATATATGCTAAAGTCGGCCGCCCAATAACACACTAACTCGAATAGACTCGAGAAGAAGTATGAGTCTATAAAAACTAGGCTCCAACAACAGATGAATAATCAATGTAAAATAACCATAATGCCGGTAGATAAGATGTGAGTACCTGGTACCATGCTCGTAAGACATGCAACTCCAACAGCAACTCCAAATGCTCCGTAATCATCTATGCTGCAAAATTGGCAGGGAACCAGGTCCTCAGAGGGACGTAACTAGGTACAAAAATACAGCATACCAAGTAAACAGAAAGTACAAGTGCAACGACAGGGAACTCTATCATAACCAACAAGTATGACACAGTTTAAAGATAATGTTTGACGCGTGGGCTGTCAAAAATAAAACCGTAGCTCCGGACACGAAAACACACAGGAATAACCGCAGCTCCGGGCAAGGAGTCACACGAGTTATACCACAATACTAGATACAGGATCACTACAGATACAGTACATGTAACATCCTGTTCCGCTCAAGCAGACTGCCGTCTCAAACGGCAATCGTGCAACTGTCCCGACCCGCTTTGCCGCGATCAAGAAGCAAAGGATATCCAGACTTGTCCCTACAGGAATCCGGCTTGGACTTTCAGAGGCTCGCTCAGACGTATCGCTCTACCGAGGCGAATCATCTCTAAGGTGGGTGGCTACGGTGAACTTGTCTTTGCTTAGCCAGCACACATAAAAATCTGGAATATTTATGCTAGTCGCTAGGTGATTCACCCCTGCATGCTAATAAATCCAACGCACCTAGCTAAGGGAATAATCCTAACCTGTATTGCTATGCTAGAACATGGAAAAGGAAATACTGCTTATATTCAGACCCTCGCATACTAAGTCCCTTAACGGTTTCATCTCTTGGACTACCTTTGGGCCCGAGCAAACGTGCTGATTATGTTCCTTAGAATGCATGCTTGTCTGCTTGATTGTTACCGTATTTTCATCCAAACCCCGGGAGACTACTACGTAGTCATTCCGTGCCTGAATGAACCCGCAAGTATTCGGGACCGTTAGGTCACCAAGGTAGTTCCCGATCCAGGGGACTGTATCATGCCAAGTAAAAGAATCATGTTCCTGTGGCAAGACTCATTCAGGTATTTGGATCTCCCTGCAAGTCTCCCTCGTGTGCGGGCTTACAGCAGCCCAAGAGACTGTGCATATCCAATAGCTAAATGAATCTCGTGTGCTCGTGTGTAAATTAACAATCGTGTTCGATCATGGACAACTTGTGCACAAGGATATAAGTTCTGCGGACGGTGCTAGGGCACTGGCACCGATCCGATCCGGGCAGACTTCGTATTTATAGTCAATCGTGTGCGGACTGGGTAACTTGCAATGCATCGTGTTTTATGAGCTCCTCGTGTTTTCTTGTTGCATGTTATTCACGTCCTTGACTAGTCCATTATGGCATCAGCCAGTGATCATCGTGTGTATATGCTTGCAATGCCTCATTTGATTATCGTGGGAATATGGCTTGCAATGCATCGTGTATTTATCGTGTGTATTTAACCTGTGGCATGCTTGCTTGTAAACGAAAGATAAACAATTTATCCTCGCTTAGCGGCTATCCGTATACGAGGCACTGTATCGCATCAAGAGCAACTAAACACCTGAACGAACTTGAAATAAATACTCTTGTTGCATATGCTATGCCTCCTGAATGTTTATGCTTGCCCGTGCTTGAATTAACAATGCTTGCCTCGGACAGGGAAGGACAAAAGGTAAGTTGGTAAGTCTCGCCGTGTTTCCTCTAACATCGTACGGCACACTGCCCGACACGATAAGCTATTCAATGTTTGCATGAAACTGATCCTAAGGCAACTAGAAAGACAACTTAATAGTTATGCACGGAACCTGTATTACGTGTTTGGATTTGTCGAGCGGGCGAGTAGCTTCCCCACCAGTGCATTCAATGTACTGATAATCCACCAGTTTGACATGCAGGGTACGGGAGAACCTCGTGCGGTGCGGACGCCTCCAACGTGCGTGCTAAGGCGTGGACAACACTCCGAAGCAACGGTGCGTCCGGGACTGAAGCACATATACAAGACATAAGTTGTGAACATCGCCTGACCATCGCCTGTATATTCATTCCACAGTTGTAGCCACTTGGCACGCTTTTGCTGTTTCAGAGAGAGAGGCTTGAGCGACTTGTAATCTCGGCTATACGCCGCCTGTAATACATATTTCATATCAATAAAGAGATTACTTTACTTGTTTCGATGCTTCTGCTATATTGTCGACTCAGTGAACCTGTTACCGATCGCTATGCGTTCCTAAACTCCGCTGTACTCGGACAATCTGTGCGACTCTGTGGCTTAGAACTCTTGCCGCCAGCCAATAAACCATGGCCTTGCACGGGCGTGGATTACGCTCGTGCGGCATCACGCCCGGATGGGTTAAGCGATCGTTCCGTGGGAGCGCTGGCGAGGGTGATTCCCGCCTAGCGGGAATGGCCGATTGCCTGCGGGAGATCGGGGTATGACAGGTTGGTATCAGAGCCTGGCTTCTACGCCTTTGGACTTCGATTCGATATCTCTGTTTCGAAAGCTCGTTCGTGGGTTATGTGCACGCTCTCTCTCAATGCCTCGATAGGATGTTCCAACAATAAGTCTAAATACTTTCAAAATGTATTTTGAATGATATGCTTGCTTGTCTGGTTGTATGCTGCGAGTGGCCTTTGTGCCAACCTGTGCGAACCCTTGAGAGTATCGCTAGTAGCTTGTCCGATTTTCACTAACCCTAAGTTTGGTTGAATGCATCTATTCGAGGGACGCCTTGAACTAGTGCACCATCCAAGACTTAAGAAAAGGTCAAACTCGAGTGCTGAGACTTCGCTATCACTAAGCTGGTTGACGTGTTCACACTAGAAATGCATATCGAAGGTGCGCACGATCCAGTCTAAGCGGTATGCTGATTTCGAAGCTTGTGCAAGTGAATATCCAAATGAAATAAGTACAAACGACTTGTCTAGGATTGCCTCAACCCTAGATTACTGCTTGTCCTTAGTAAGTCTCGAGGACGAGACTTTTTCTAAGTTGGGTAGGATGTAACACCCTGTTCCGCTCAAGCAGACTGCCATCTCAAACGGCAATCGTGCAGCTGTCCCGACCCGCTTTGCCTCGATCAAGAAGCAAAGGATATCCAGACTTGCCCTACAGGAATTCGGCTTGGACTTTCAGAGGCTCGCTCAGACGTATCGCTCTACCGAGGCGAATCATCGCTAAGGTGGGTGGCTACGGTGAACTTGTCTTTGCTTAGCCAGCACACATAAAAATTTGGAATATTTATGCTAGTCGCTAGGTGATTCACCCCTGCATGCTAATAAATCCAACGTACCTAGCTAAGGGAATAATCCCAACCTGTATTGCTATGCTAGAACATGGAAAAGGAAATACTGCTTATATTCAGACCCTCGCATGTTAAGTCCCTTAACGGTTTCATCTCTCGGACTACCTTTGGGCCCGAGCAAATGTGCTGATTATGTTCCTTAGAATGCATGCTTGTCTGCTTGATTGTTACCGTATTTTCATCCAAACCCCGGGAGACTACTACGTAGTCGTTCCGTGCCTGAATGAACCCGCAAGTATTCGGGACCGTTAGGTCACCAAGGCAGTTCTCGATCCAGGGGACTGTATCATGCCAAGTAAAAGAATCATGTTCCTGTGGCAAGACTCATTCAGGTATTTGGATCTCCCTGCAAGTCTCCCTCGTGTGCGGGCTTACAGCAGCCCAGGAGACTGTGCATATCCAATAGCTAAATGAATCTCGTGTGCTCGTGTGTAAATTAACAATCGTGTTCGATCATGGACAACTTGTGCACAAGGATATAAGTTCTGCGGACGGTGCTGGGGCACTGGCACCGATCCGATCCGGGCAGACTTCATGTTTATAGTCAATCCTGTGCGGACTGGGTAACTTGCAACGCATCGTGTTTTATGAGCTCCTCGTGTTTTCTCGTTGCATGTTATTCACGTCCTTTACTAGTCCATTATGGCATCAGCCAGTGATCATCGTGTGTATATGCTTGCAATGCCTCGTGTGATTATCGTGTGAATATGGCTTGCAATGCATCGTGTATTTATCGTATGTATTTAACCTGTGGCATGCTTGCTTGTAAACGAAAGATAAATAATTCATCCTCGCTTAGCGGCTATCCGCGTGCGAGGCACTGTATCGCATCAAGAGCAACTAAACACCTGAACGAACTTGAAATAAATACTCTTGTTGCATATGCTATGCCTCCTGAATGTTTATGCTTGCTCGTGCTTGAATTAACAATGCTTGCCTCGGACAGGGAAGGACAAAAGGTAAGTTGGTAAGTCTTGCCGTGTTTCCTCTAACATCGCACGGCGCACTGCCCGACACGATAAGCTATTCAATGTTTGCATGAAACTGATCCTAAGGCAACTAGAAAGACAACTTAATAGTTGTGCACAAAACCTGTATTACGTGTTTGGATTTGTCGAGCGGGCGAGTAGCTTCCCCACCAGTGCATTCAATGTACTGATAATCCACCAGTTTGACATGCAGGGTGCGGGAGAACCTCGTGCGGTGCGGACGCCTCCAACGTGCGTGCTAAGGCGTGGACAATACTCCGAAGCAACGGTGCATCCGGGACTGAAGCACATATACAAGACATAAGTTGTGAACATCGCCTGACCATCGCCTGTATATTCATTCCACAGTTGTGGCCACTTGGCACGCTTTTGCTGTTTCAGAGAGAGAGGCTTGAGCGACTTGTAATCTCGGCTATACGCCGCCTGTAATATATGTTTCATATCAATAAAGAGATTACTTTACTTGTTTTGATGCTTCCGCTATATTGTCGACTCAGTGAACTTGTTACCGATCGCTATGCGTTCCTAAACTCCGCTGCACTCGGACAATCTGTGCGACTCTGTGGCTTAGAACTCTTGCCGCCAGCCAATGAACCATGGCCTTGCACGGGCGTGGATCACGCTCGTGCGGCATCACGCCCGGATGGGTTAAGCGATCGTTCCGCGGGAGCACTGGCGAGGGTGATTCCTGCCTAGCGGGAACGGTCGATTGCCTGCGGGAGATCGGGGCGTGACAGTACATATACATATATATAAGCGCATGCAGAGGAGCCCAAACGTCTAGTAACTGTCTTCCCCTTCCCAAGCGGTCAACGATGGTACGCTGAACCTGAACCTCTATCTAATAGTCTTGATACACAAAAATAACTCAACAGACGCGACCCTAAGGTCATCCCAGTCTCTGGTCATGATGTCAGTATCAAGAAATAGGAATCTGGTACGATCACAGTATATGAGTGTGTCCTGGGATGTCGATGTACTCAGGTACGTGCATCGAGGTACTACCAAGCATCTAACAATTATTCTAAGACATTACGACGAACGTCAGCACCCGGTTGTGATCCGGACGTGAAGTATTGAACGTCAACATAAATATGCGCACAATGTACATACAAAACCATATACATCTGTAAACTGAAATACAGGGTGGCAAGGTACACTTGCCTGCGTGCGGCTGCTGATGACGGGGATCTGGTACCACGTCCAAGTCCTCAGGTCCCGCAGTACCTGGAGATGAAATACAAACCAATAATCAATAATCTATTCCACGACAGACAGGGTTGCGACACACATCTACACCTAACTCAGTCTCAAACTCAAATAGTTAACTACCAATTTCATAGTCCTCAATCTCTGATCCTTGATCCGAATAATACCTATCTCAAAATCAATTGCCTGTATAATATCATCAGACCCAATCCTCAATCTCTAATGTTCATCATGATGTTTCTCAATAGTCCAAGTCATGATCACCCTCAGATTTTACCCTGGTTTTTACGAACATTAATATGCACGTATAAATATTTCATCCTCTAACAAATTAAATATTAATCAATTTAAACGCTCGATTATACAAACCATTAATTTAATACTTGAATGCCGCTTTCCAATAACCTAGCTACTACTCACTTAAATTCATCATCAAATATTAGCTCTCCAAATTACCACTGTTTTGTTATCATCGTGTCATTTTACTACCATTTAACCTGCTCCTCAATTAACCATCAAATGCTTGGAACAATCATATCGGACCCTAAAACTTGATACATACATAAACCCTCATTTATCTATATCCTCCCCAACCATCAAGTGCATATATAACCTGAATTAAGCCTAAATATCAACCTTGCATTTAACCATCAATTCTATATTATGACATGTATAATAAACCCTTAAACAAACGTTATTAAACACAAGGTTCATTGTCTCACTACACTACAATCTATACAAATATCTATACTTAAACCCTAGTTAATACAAGTCCATATATATATATAAATATAGAGAGGGGGAGGGAGTCGATACCTCGACGAGGCTCGCTGGTCGAAGTTGATGGCCGGAGTAGGGTGGTCCGTCGTCGGAGGATGATCAGATGGTGGTGGTGCTCGGTGGCAGGGAACGCCGATGGTAGTGGTTATGATAATGGTGGTGGTGAAGGTGGAAGCTGGTGGTGGTGACGATGATGATGTGAATGGGGAATGCGGGTGGTTGTCTCCTCGCCAGAGAAGAAGGCCGGAGTTGGGGATCAGTGGAGTCAGGGGGAGTGATAGAGGAGCTGAGTAGCTCGTGGGGGAGCTGCTCACCGAAGTTGCTGAGCCGCCGGGGCTCGTGGTAGAGCTCGCCGGGAAAGGACAGCTGGAGGAGATGGGATGGGGAATGCGGCCGGACGGGAGCTGCTGTGGAGGCGAAGCGGTGCACTCGCCGGAGCAGTCAGTGCTCAGGGTCGTCGATGGCAGCACTGGCCGGAGCGGGGGGAAGTGTACTGTGGGTCGAAGCGGGACAGCGGCCGGAGCTGCACCGTTGTGTCAAAGCTGGAGTATCAGGCCGGAGCAGGGCTCGGTCAGCCGCCGGAGCTGTACAGTGTACTGTGCACAGCGGGCTGGAGGGGGAATTGCTGTACCATCTGGCTGCGCGGGGGTGCACCGCCGGAGCCGGAGTCTGCATAGCCGGAGTGAGGGCGGCACGGCGCTGTCCGGACCGAGTTGGTCGGTCGGAGCCACTGCGGGGTGGGAAAGGCACAGTCGGCCGGTCGGGTCAGCCTCAGTGAGAAGGAGGAAGAAGAAATAAAGGAAGAAGAAGAATAATAGAGGGAGGAGCAATTTGCATGGAGAAATTAAATAATGGAGGAGGGAGGAGGGAGGAGAGAGAGAGAGAGGTGGGGGTTTCCACACCTAGGGATTAGGGCCGGCCTTGGGGGTTTGTGAGGGTGATGGTGATAGTTTTATAGGAGGGTGTGTAAGGGATGTGTGGTGGGGATGGTCCCATTCAAAATGGAGGGCTTAGATTTCATATGAGAAAAATCATTTCTTCATGAGAAGTGGAGTGGGGGAGATGTGTAATTCGGTCCAAAATTTGTAGCATCTCCATTTGGTCTTGGCCAATGGGGTGAGGAAACCTAAAATCAATAAATTGCAACTAAGTCCCTTAAATTCGGGAAATTGTACGGACACATAAAATGATGCAAAAATAGTGGGAAAAATTATGTTTGGTGATTTGCATGGTGAGGGGGTAGTGTGGGTGAGGCACGGGTTTAATTACATGGGCATCGTGATTAATTGGAGATTAAAATAGGATTAGGCAAAATTGGTATCCCCGATTAAAATAGAATTAAAGTATCCCGCGCTTTTAAATTAAATAGGGGCACTTGGGGTCAAAATTCGAAAATGACACAAAGGTCAAAAATGGTGGAGACTTGGAGTCAGTCTTGGACCCTTTAGTTGGTCCGGCTCAACGGGTTAAATTGGTATCTCAAAATTGAGGGTAACGGCACAGGTGTCCGACACTGAATTAAATATGGATTTCGATTATGGAAAATTGTTCAATTAATTTAGAGCACAACGAAATTGATTTTGAGTGACGGAAAAATCCAGTGCCTAAATTGGCGAGTCAAGTCAGAAGTACAATAATCTGATAGAATTTATGGGCTAATATTGGGCTCCGAATAATTTAGCAATGATAGGGCAAGCCAAGGGTTTTAATTAAATGAATTAAAATAAAAGTCAAACTTAACTCTACTATAAACCTCAACATCTGCTGCTAAATCCAAAATTCTCCAATCCAAACCTGACTATCTATAGAATTAATCGAGGGGGTTTACAATACCATAACATGTGCCCCTTTAAAAAAAAAAAGCTGTTAGCTCTAAGTTCCTGCCCATATTTCTTCAGTATCCATAGGGTCAAGCGACACCACGAGGGAATATAATGAGCCCAGCTGAGGGTTCGTAATTGTTAGTAGGATAAGACCCTTTCTTAGCAAATAGATGAAGAAATGTGTCCACAGCATAAACACTATGGTTTGGCCCTAGCTCACTTCCAATGATACCGAGCATCAGTCCAAAGAGGAAATAAGAGGGCGAATCCTTGTGGCAAAAGATCTCCCCTTTGTTCTTCCCAGTCTCGGACCGGAGTCTACATACCCCATCCTGCTCTAGCGTAAAGTTCCATCTCATTCTCCTCGAACCCATTACCACCCTCAAATTTGATAGAGATAGGTGATGCTCGATAGTGGGGATGGACATCTCCGTCCCATGGTAAGTGAAGTACTAGTTCTCGCTGGTCGTCCCCATTTCGAGAGATAAAGCAATTAGCCCATCCCCAAACCAAAAATACGACTTCATAAAGAACTAGCCTTTTTCGACAAGGATCTTCCCCGAGTTTATCTGACTTAGTAAAAAGAAATTAGTTTGTTCAAAATTCTTCCTTTGTCTCTCAGACGGGAGGCCCCTATCAATCTGTACTTGAATAGCTGCCGCTACGTCTTCGAAGTTTATGCCCAACATAATCTGAGCAGAAAAGGATAGTGTCACTATAAAACCAGAAAAGGACACCAACATAACCATTTAAGTGGTATTTAAAATCTGCCACACATTGGTACTAACCATCAACATATCGCAACAAAGGATATGTGTATCATCAGCACGGAAAAGTATGTGCATGTGAGCCCTCATCCATGCTGTAGAACCATAGTCGTGCATATTCTAGATGAGTTCTCATCTATGCGATAGGACCACAGTCTGCACATGTACTAGATGAGTTCTCATTCATGCGACAAAATCATTGTTTGTGCATGTTCCATATGGTCTCTCATCCATGCGACAGAACCATGTAAAAATCTCGCGTATGTTCTAGATGATTTTCATCCATGCGGCAAAGCTATGTGAGAAGTATGTGCATGTTCTAGATAATTTCTTATCTATGTGGCAGACTATGCAGGATGTTTCTCTATATTCTAAGTTGCCATCTTCTCCTAAGAAACCCTACCCTAGATCGACGGCTGGACATCGGAGGGGAGCATAGGAAGATCGGCCTCGGTGGTGAGACCTTTTCCCTTGCGGGGCCTTCTTAGCAGCGGCGGCAAAAGAGGAAGCCTTGGGAGCCATGGCAGAAACAGAGGAAAGATCTCGGGGACACAGAGTAGGAAAAAGAACAGATAGTCAAGAAGATGATGCTAGAGATGACGGTGGCGCTTTGACTTTTGACCTGCCTTTATCTACGCGATGGTTGGGGACGACGGTGGCACTTCGGTTCTTGATTCGCCTTTATCCTTATGAATATGTCGCCTTGAATCCCGCATTAAATGATGATACAGGATCCCTAGAGATCACCTCGGGGATCGAGATGGATCTTTTATTTAATAAAGATTTGACAGCCTGGAAACTTTATCTATGCGACACCATTCCATGCGACAGAAAGCATATACGGTGAAGATTTATGTGGCACCAAGCCCTTTCGTCTATTCTTCTTGTTCAAAGTATTCCAAACTTATTTAAGTCTAAAAAGTTTGAAGGAGGTCTTGTAGAAGTATGGAAAAATCCAAAACCATGCGCTCATACTACAAGCAACATACACCAAAAGTTTAATGCATCTATGTATCCTGAAGAACATGCGACACATAATCAAGTCAACATCTATACGACATGTTCAGCAGGCCTAAACGCATACGACAGAAAGCCCAGGCACATACAAATAGGTCTCATGGTGTCACTTTCGTCAGTCACCACATTAATTACACTGACAACATTTATTACTCTGAGTGCCTCGTATTTGGTGCAAACAGCGGACGGTAGTGATTACATCAACATCATAATTACTCCTATCAGATACAGCTGTGTAGTACCACGTATTTCTAACAAAACAAGGCTTCATGCGACATCTTCTCCATGCGGCGTAGACTATATATGGCATGGTCCTTATGCGATAGACTCTCTATATGGCAGTTTTCCTAAGAGTCTCCCTGCAACAGGATCGTTTCTTAAATATCTAGTGTGGGCCACGTGTCAAGTTGACTATGTCATACATACGAACTGGTATAAATGGCCTAGATTTTGTGGGTACAGTTCAAGGTTTCAACAATAGCCCATCCTAACTATTGCCATGTGGCAGCTCGATCGTGACATGTACGTACGGTTGTAAGTATATTCTGTTGAGAATACCATGCGGCAGTCCAAAATCATATACGTATAGACTAAAAGCAGTAATTTTTTAGCACATGCGCCCGCATAGCCATTCAGTCTAAACGACTATAAATAGCAGGGACATGTGCTTCCTATAAACATGTATAGTGAGACGTATACACGTAGAACCAAGAGCATTTGATTGCTGTCCTTCTTGTTAGTGAGCTAGAGACCCTACAAAACCTTTCGTCTGTCGACCGTTAATGGAGTAAAGGAGTCAGCTGCAGTAGTCGATATCCATCTTCACACATCCCCAGAATCAATTGTACTTAGATTTTCTATTTAGGGATACTTTCTACCTTTTTTTAGTTTGTTATACAAAAAAGAATTCAATACCAACCTCTTTTCGACCAATGGCAAACTGCACCGAAGGTTGACCGCTAATGGTTCTAATTTATTTACAAAAGAGAGGATATTTTTATTGGAGGCTCTCTTCTTCTTATGAGATTAATCAAAAGAGGCTCTGGAGCATTGTGATTAGTTTTCTTTTAGATATTCACCACAAGAGGAGCAGGAGTATCCTGAACATGATCCCTTACACGAATCTTCAAAGGACCTTCAGTAGCTGGATCTATCTTATTTTTATCATCAGCCTCATTACCTTCTTGTTCTCGGTATGTTTGTTTATACAATACCGAATCAGGGTAGTAAGCCTCTACCCCCTTAAAAGGGTCAACATCAACAAACTCGGTTCTAACAATACTATCACTGTCGATGTCATGCCCCAGTCCCAAAATTCACGGGACCAGGCCACGTGGCAATGGATAGCTAATACGACTCCGAAGAATTTCCTAATTTAATGGACCCGACGAAGCATACTACGCTGTCCTAAAATACTATCAAGTCCAATATTCTATCATGTAGCAGGTAAATATCTAATCCCATCCACATAATATAAATAAGGAATACCTAAATAAATACTGAAAGTAAGTACGGAGTCTGGATGTCATAATACAACATAAATAAGTCTGATTGGTACAAACCCACTGAATATAATACTAAAATAAGAGTACGGAAGGACATATAAGAATACTAGGCTAGAACATCAACTAGCTCGATAAAGATGCTCCAGCCCTAGGCGGAAGACCTGCCAGTGATCAGGAAAACTTCGAAGGTAACACCTCAAGCTCCTCCTCAGTCGCGTACCTCGCCTCCTGTCCGAGCCCGTACACAGTCGAATAGTACGTCTCGTTCAAATCTGGAAGGGAACCAGGTCCTCAGAGGAACATAACAAGATACAAAAATAGATGCCGAATATAAATACTGCATAAGTAAGGGGAGTGTACTAACCATCTAAGTGAATGCAATATGAGGACAACCTTGGTACGTATGGGTAGGTGTAGGCATAACTTCCAATACTCCGAAGAGCATGGTATCTGCACATGTAACGTCCATCGTTTCGAAGAATGCGGTATCTGCATATGTATATATATGTTCGTAACGCTTCAAAGAACACAATATCTGAATAAAGGGGGTCATTAGATCCGTGGCTCCTCTGGATACTACAGATTCTAATGTGTGTATCCCATACGCCTACCAGTTGTCCTCCCCGCCCAATATAAATATATAAGTCGAATACATGACGTGCATACTATGTAAGTAACATGTCGGGTCTCAAATAACTAGACTAACCTGACTATGCTCTAAACCGTGATGTATGTCGCACGCACCGATAGCTAGTTGGGTACGCCAACTCGCATCCCAACATGAGTTTGTTATCGTGATGAGTATAAGAAGTGTCAGGGTCTTGGAAGATATCAGAACATCTACACAACAGTAGGTGAGTCTGCTAGAGTCTAAGTCGCTACACTACTCATCGGCGCAATCGTCGACTGCACCCGAGTCATTCTCGGACGCGTACAGTTATAAATAATATTTGCAACAACATCTCATGCAACATTTAATAACTTGAATTAAATGGTAAAAAAGGCAAGGTATACTTGCCTGAATCCTCAAGCTGCGAATGCCGCCCAAATGATCCAACGATCCTATATATATATAATATAATATAATAACAATTAGTCATTATACTAGTATACGCACAAAAGTACATCTATCCTGCACTTAAATGGTAATGCAAGTAGGGGTTATAGCCAGGTCAGCTAGAAGGGTCGAGTATGCAAGTCTAAAAATGCACAAGTGTCAAGTCCCTCTAAATGTACATTTCTCAAATATTACAACCAAGGTCATAACTAAGGTTCATGTAGGTGCTAAGTTGTTCTCCAACGCAAGTTTGATAGTGTTAACCCTCTAGGTCTCTATGCACAAGTATGTAAAATATTCTCAAATATTGTGCACAACAAGTCAACTAGTTACTATGCTACTAATACGTGTTTATAACTCAAAATATTATGTAACACTAATCACGTGTTCTAACTATTAGGTTAAGGTTTATATATGATAAACTAGTCTAAGAACCTAGATACAACACAACTACAAGTTTCATAATAAACAACCTAACTCATGCATGAATAATATCACTAAATATTATTTCAAATAAAATACATATTCTAAAATTTATAACATGGAGATAATAGGGTTTATAACATTCATGGGTTCTCATGCAACAATAATAAGGGGAAGAAGAAGATAATGAGAAAGAGATAAAAAGATGAAGAAGGAGAAGGAGATGAATGTATACCTAGGGTTAACTTGAAAGGGAAGGGGGAGTGCTCGGCCTGGTAGCCCGTGGTCGCCTGCTCCGGCGGGTTAGAAGGGTGCTTCGGCGGGTTGTGCTCGACGAAGCAAGGCAACACCGCAGCAGTAGCAGCAACTTGCAGTAGTAGCAGCGGCTTGAAGCAACAACAGCGGCTTGTAGCAGCAGTGACAACAGGTCGAGGGGATGATGGTGGTGGAGGTAGCAGTCGTGAGGTGGTCAGGTGTTAGAGGGTATAGGGGAGCTCGGGTGGTGGTGAAGTTGGTGGTGGTGGTTAATGGTGGTGGAGGTCAGATGCGATGGGGGCGTTCACTATGTCGGAGGAGGAGGAGATCGGAAAGGTAGCGGTGGCAGTAATGAGGTCATGGAGCTGAGGGTGGCGGATGGAGGAGGCTGCATTGGAGATGACGGTGGTGAGGGTGGTGATGATCAATTTTTGAGGGAAGATGATGGTGGTTGGCTGAAATTTTGAGGGAGGAGAGAGAGTATTAATGAAGGAGAGAGGGAGTAGAGAGCTTGGGGATTAGGTTCGGCTACCTCCCCCTATTTTTATGGAGGTGGGAAGGATTTGTCATGAGAGAATGAGTGGTGGGATAGAATTTAAATTTGAATGGAGGGTTGGGATTAAGTGTGGGTGTAAAGTGTTGCATAGTACGATACAAAAATGGGGGAAATGGAGGGTGTCATCGGTCAAAGCATGCAAAAGACTTTCTTGATTGTTTTGCTCCAATGAAAGATTGCCACATAGCATAACATTTGCACTTAGGCCCCCTAATTATTTGGGTGTTTATAAATAATGGTAAATGAGGATTTGATGAGGGTAGAAGCCATGTTTGATGTATTGTAGTAGATAAAATTGGTGTGTGGTATTTTGTATGAACCATGAGGGTGTGAGTGGGGGTTTGGGTTGGTGTTGGGTCTAGTTAAAATTAGTATCAATGGTGTTCTTTAATTAATTGGAAGGGCATAGGATTTAAATTAGGTGGGACACAAGACAAGTGCCATAGACGTAGTAGACTCAGAATCGATTATTATCATAAATTGGGTTGCACAAAATGAGTCGAGGTTGTCTCCAATTTTGATTGGAACAGACAAATATGCAAAATTGAATTTATTTGGATTTAAAAATATATATTTATAACGAATATTGTGTGTCTAAAATAAAGCACAAGAGAGAGTATTTATGAGTTACAAAAAGGTCAGAATTGAGGGCTGGCATGTCTAGGGCAACTGTGTGAAATTTGTTTGAAAGCAAAAGCTAGACTAGCGCTCCAAATATTGAAACAACGGTAAGGTGCACCAAGTAATACAAAATTTTGTACATTAATTTAAAATACCATGTTCTAATTCTAAATGGCTCCAAACTAACTATAGTCTCTCTCTCTCTCTCTCTAAACCAAGTAGACTTAAATTTGGTCGAGGGAAGTTTACAATCTACCCTCCTTAGAGCATTTCATCCTCGAAATTAAAACAGACATATGGTATAAATTATTGACTGAAATTAAATGCTACTACATACCTAGGCCTTCAAAGAGATGGGGGAAACGCTGTCGAATATCATCCCCTCATTCCCAGGTTGATTCGCCTGGTGCATGATGCCTCCTTACGACACGAACTAGAGGGATAGTCTGACCTCGCAATACCTTCTCGCTCTTGTCCATAATCTCTACAGGCTCCTCCTGATATGAAAAACTCGGCCCGACAGTGATCACCGAGTGGTCAAGCATATGAATCGGATCTGACATGTACCTCCTTAGATGAGATACATGAAAGACGTCATAAACTCCTTCTAATGTCTGTGGCAATGCTAACCTGTAGGCAACCTCTCCGATGCGCTCCAATACATCGAATTGTCCGATGTACCTCGGACTCAGCTTTTCTCTGCCTTCAAACCTGATGGTCCCTCCGGTAGGCATGATTCTTAGAAATACATGATCTCCAACCTGGAACTCTAGGGGGTCATCGGTGCACATTTTCCCAATGCTTATGCATATCCTGTGCTGCTCGCAGGTGCCCTTGGATCTGCTTTACCTTCTCCACCGTACGAACAACTAACTCTGGTCCAAGAATCTGCTTCTCACCCACATCACTCCAGCATAGGGAGCCATCTGAATGCACGTTTGATAGCTATTTTTGTAGAAAAACTTGACCAAATATAAATGGTCCTCCCATGATCCACTAAAATGACGCATTCACGCCCTCAACATGTCCTCCAGTGTCTGAATGGTGCGTTCGAACTGGCCATCCGTTTGCGGGTGATACGATGTGCTAAACTTCAGGCGGGTACCGAGACTCTCTTGCATGCTCTGCCAAAAGTAAGATGTGAACCTCGTATCCCTGTCAGACACTATACTGACTGGCATCCTATGCAGTCGTACAATCTTTCTCATATATATTTCTGCTAAGACCTTTGTAGACTGCCCAACTTTAAAAGGTAAAAAGTGAGCGGACTTGGTGAGTCGATCCAAGATCACCCATACTGTAATGCAACCACAAGAACTCCTCGGAAAGCCCGTAACCAAGTCCATAGTGATGTGCTCTCATTTCCACTCAGGTATCGGGAGTGGCTGAAGTAAGCCTGCAGACCTCTTATCCTCAGCCTTGACCTGTTGACACACCAGGCACTTCGCCACAAAGCGGGCTATCTCCCTCTTTATTCCATGCCACCAATAGTACTGCCTCAAGTCTCTGTACATCTTTGTGCCTCCTGGATGAATAGAGTATGCTGAATTATGCCCCTCCGACATCAGCTCCTGATGAAGTTCTCCGTTCGGAACATAGAGACGATCGCCACATCTCAAAGTTCCGTCCTCATGTATGCACAATCCTATCTGCATCCCGACCTCTGTCCTCTGTCGAAGTCTCTGGAATCTGGCATCTGTTGGCAAGTCAGCCTTGATCCTCTCAACCAATGTCGATTGTACTTGAAAACTCGATAACTAGCCGTCTGCTCTGGGCATAATGACTCTATACCCAACTTTTCCAGATCTCTCAATAAGTATTGCTGGATAGTCAAAAAGAATGCCATGGGCCTCCTGCTCAATGCGTTAGCTACCACGTTAGCCTTTCCCAGATGGTACTGTAGCTCAATCTCAAAGTTGTCATCACCTCAAGCCAACGTCTTTGTCTCTGGTTCAGATCTTTCTGAGTATAGACGTACTTCAGGCTTTTGTGATCTGTGAATATCTCCATCCGCTTTCCGTATATGTAGTGCCTCCAAAGCTTCAGGGCAAAGATCACTGCGGCAAGCTCCAAGCCATGAGTGAGTTAGTTTTTCTCATGGGTCCTCAGCTCCCTAAAGGCATAGGCTACATATTTTCCATGTTGTATCCAGACACATCCTAATCTTTTTCCAGATGCATCGCTATAGATCATAAATCCTCCGGGTCCAGAAGGTATAGTCAAAAAGGTGTTGTAGTCATACGCTTATTCAGTTCATCAAATGCCGTCTAACACTCCTCTTTCCAAATGAACTCATGCTCCTTGCGGGTCAAGCGGGTCATCGACTCTGCAATCCTCGCGAAGTTCTCTACGAACCTCAGGTAATATTCAGCAAGTCCTAGGAAAATCCTTACCTCCGAGACGTTGGTAGGAGTTACGTGGCCGAGAAAAGAGACACGGTCTAGGAGGAACTCATACTTGCTCAACTTGGCATAGAGCCTCTTATGCCTCAGTATTTCTAATACTATCCTCAAGTGCTCCCCGTGCTCCTCGTGGCATTTTGAATACACCAGGATGTCGTCGATGAAGACTACCACGAACTGGTCCAAATACTGGTGGAAGACTCTGTTCATTAGGTTCATGAATACTACAGGCGTATTAGTTAGTCCAAAAGGCATCACCAAGAACTCGTAGTGGCCATAGCGAGTCCTAAATTTCGTCTTTGGAATATCTTCTCTCCACACCTTCACCTGATGATACCCCAATCTCAGGTCGATCTTCATGAACACCACTGCTCCTATCAGCTGGTCGAACAAATCATCAATCTGTGGCAGGGGATATTTGTTCTTCATAGTCAAAGAATTAAAGTCTCTGTAATTAATGCACATACGGAATATCCCATCCTTCTTTGGTACAAACAACACTGGTTCTCCCTAGGGTGATGCACTAGTGCTCTACAACTCCTCTAGCTGTAGCTTTAGCTCATCTAGTTCCCTCTTCGCCAATCGGTACATATTTGAAGATATCGGCGCGGCTCTGGATACCAACTCAATAGTGAACTCTACCTCTCTATCCGACGGTAGGCCTGGCAACTCCTCCTGGAAGACATCTTCGAATTCAGCAACTATCGGTGGGGGTATCGTCTCCATATCCATATAAACTCTAGATGTCTGGCCTACTCCTTACTCGATGGTCTCCCACATGTACTCGAACTCCGGATGATCTGGCGGTCTAAAATGATGCTACCCCTCTGACAATCTAGTATGGCATTGAACTGACTCAACCAGTCCATACCTAGCACAACGTCGAAGTTTGGGATCAAGAATACCAAAAATTGAGCTCTCATCTCCCGACCACACATGACTACCGAGCATGTTCTAATAGTACTGATAACCGGTACGATATCTCCTCTGGTAAGAATCTTCCAACTCTTAGGTAAGGAAGAAGTAGCTACTCTATGCATAGATATGAAACTACTAGATATGAAAGATAGTGTAGCATAAGAATCAAACAATGCAGTCGCAGGTAATGATACAACTAAAATGGTACCTGTGATAGCTTCCCCTTCTGGTTTCTTCTCTGTCACTGCTAGTGCAAAGGCCTGTCCGCGCCTCTGCCCTCCGGCCTGCTGTCTAGCCCGATCAAACTATGCCTCCTTTAGGGCCAGGGGTGGTCCCCTCTGAAATCTACCGGTTGTAGGTGGACGTTAACCTCCTGCCTGGGATGGTATCCTCTGGACTGGTGCAGCTGGTCTCTTTCCTCTCTGTGGTGCTGCATCCCTACGTTGTGGACAATCTCGGGCAAGGTGTTGACTCGTTCCACAAATCATGCACAATTTTAGCTTCTTTCGACAATCTCTGATAACATGTCCCTTCTTGCCATAATGGTGACAAATCGGGAGCTCCTTGTGGTGGTATGGTGCCAGCCTCTGTTGTGTTTGTGCTCCCCGATGACGGATCGATACTCCCACTCTGGGCTGAGCTATGGCTGGTACGGCCTCACTGGGATACCTCCATCCTCTTCCAATAGCCTCCTAGATCCTGGCCTCTATCAGAATCTCCTCGTATGAGATCCTCACTTGGGTGGTAGTGTACCTCTATAGCTCATAAGTCAGACCATGATGAAATTTCCTGGCCTTCTCTAGATTATTGGGTATCCGGATGTTACCAAATCTACTAAGATGACTGAACTCCACACCATACGCGTCTACAATCATGTTTCCTTGCTCCAGGTGCAGAAACTGAGAGTATAGTGTATTCCTAACCGTAGCCGAAAAGTACTTCGCATTAAAGTATTCTAGAAACTGCTTCCACGTCTGCTTCTTGCCGTCGCTGCACTCCATAGAGTCCCACCAGTGATGGGCATTACCTTTTAATTGGGCCCTCACTACGGTCATCCAAAGATCTGGAGACAGTTGAGAAGCCTCCAACAGCATCTCCGTATTGGCAACCCAATCGAAGATCTCCTCTATAGTCTTACTACCCGAAAAGGTATCCGGGTCCATCTGACGAAACCCTCAAATTATACCAGCTGGCTGAACAGGTGTCGGTGCTGGTGTGGGTACTGGGGTAGGTGGCCTCTCCAGCACTGCCATCAAGCTTTGTCTTATAGTCTCAGCCTGATGCCACTATGCCTGCATCATGTCCTGGAAAAACTAGAATATTTGCGGTTGTCCCTCTAACTGTGGCATTTGAGGTAGAAATGGTGGAGTTGGCGGCAATGGAACCTTCGGCTACGCTGTAGGTATCTCCTGAGACGTCGGCCTCTCGGGCTGCGATATTGGCGTGGCCTTCAAAGTTTGAACCTCGAGATGTTGTGTCGGGACAGCATGTAAAGTCTGGCCCTCGTGCTGCTGCATCGGATCAGCCTGAGAAGTCTGGCGCCAGTGTATCAACGGGGCCTGTGGTATCACCGGGACTTGTGGTGGTGGCTGCTCTCCAGGTGGTCCCAGTAATGTATCCTCCCTCTGCGCGGTGGCGGATGGCACAATGGCACCGTATGCCTTGCGTCCGCTACGTAAGTTTATCTCTCTGCAAGAGATAGAACTACATTAAAATAGTACGAAAACAAACAAACATGATACAAATATTTAAGTAGTTAGATGCGAAGGAGGTTCAAATATAGTAGTCAATGTGGATGAGATCAAATATTCCTATCCTATAGCAGGCTTGCCAGGCATGATATATACCACAAGCGATAATTGAGCGACCTGTATGGGCTACCACTAAAACCATATTATGCTCCAGTCCCAAAATACATGAGACTAGGCCACGTGGCAGCTAATACAACTCTGAAGGATTTCTAAAATTAATGGACCCGACGAAGAGTACTACGCTGACTTAAAATACTATCAAGTCCAATATGCTATCATACTGCAGGTAAATATCTAATCTCATCCACAGAATATAAATAAGGAATACTGAAATAAATTCTGAAAGTAAGTACGAAGTTTGGATGTCATAATACAACATAAATAAGTCTGATGGGAATAAACCCACTGAATACAATACTAAAATAAAAGTACGGAAGGACAGATAAGAATACTTAGATAAAGATGCTCCAGCCCTAAGCGAAAGGTCTATAAGTGATCAGGGAAAATCTGAAGGTAATACCTCAAGCTCCTCTTCAGTCGCGTACTTCACCTCCTGTCCGGGCCCGTACATGGTCGGATAGTACGCCTCATTCAAATCTGGAAAGAAAATAGGTCCTCAGAGAGATATAACAAGATACAAAAATATATGCCAAAAATAAATACTGAATAAGTAAGGGGGTGTACTAACCATCTAAGTGAATGCAATAAGAGGACAACCTTGGTACGTATGGGTAGGTGTAGGCATAACATCTAATACCCCGAAGAGCATGGTATCTACACATGTAACATCTATCATTCCGAAGAACGAGGTCTCTACATATATATATGTCCATAATGCTCCAAAGAACGTGGTATCTGAATAAAGGGGGTTATTGGATTTGTGGCTCCTCTGGACACTACAGATTCCAATGTGTATATCCTATATGCCTACCAGTTATCCTCCCTTTCCAATACAAATATACAAGTAGAATACACGACGTACATACTACATAACTAACATGCCAGGTCTCAAATAACTAGACTAATCTGACTACGCTCTAAACCTTGATGCATATTACATGCACCGATAGCTAGTCGGGTACGCCAACTCGCATCCTAACATGAGTTTGTTATCATGATGAGTGTAATAAGTGTCAGGGTCTTAGAAGATATCAGAACATCTTCACAATAATAGGTGAGTCTGCTAGAGTCTAGGTCGCTACACTACTCATCGACGCAATCATTGACTGCACCCGAGTCATTCTCGGATGCGTACAGTTATAAATAATATTTGCAATAACATCTCATGCAACATTTAATAACTTGAATTAAACAGTAAATAAGGTAAGGTATACTTGCCTGAATTCTCAAGCTGTGAATGCCAAAGTCCTGCTCCTGAAGCCTCGCTCGAACGATCCAACGATATAATATAATATAATATAATATAATATGATATATTATAATATAATATAATATAATATAATATAATATAATATAATATAATATAATATAATATAATATAATATAATATAATATAATATAATATAATATAATAACAATCAGTCATTATACTAGTATACACATAAAAGTATATCTACACTGCACTTAAATTCTAACGCAAGTAAGGGTTATAGCCAGGTCAACTAGAAGGGTCGAGTGTGCAAGTGTCTAAAAATGCAGAAGTATCAAGTCCCTCTAAATGTACATTTCTCAAATATTACAACCAATGTCATAACTAAGGTTCATGTAGGTGCTAAGTTGTTCTCCAATGCAAGTTTGATAGTGTTAACCCTCTAGATCTTCATGCACAAGTATGTAAAATATTCTCAAATATTATGCACAATAAGTCAACTAGCTACTATGCTACTAATACGTGTTTATAACTCAAAATATCGTGTAACACTAATCACGTGTTCTAACTATTAGGTTAAGGTGTATATATGATAAACTAGTCTAAGAACCTAGATATAACACAACTACAAGTGTCATACTAAACAAACTAACTCATGCATGAATAATATCACTAAATATCATTCCAAATAAAATACATATTCTAAAATTTGTAACATAGAGATATTAGGGGTTATAACAATCATGGGTTCTCATGCAACAATAACAAGGGGAAGAAGAAGATAATGAGAAAGAGAGAAAAAGATGAAGAAGGAGAAGGAGATGAATGTATACCTAGGGTTAACTTGAAAAGGAAGGGGAGAGTGCTCGGCGTACTTCGGCTGGTTGGGAGGGTGCTCCGACGGGTTGTGCCCGACGGAGCAAGGCAGCACCGCAGCAGCAGCAGCAGCGGCTTATGGCAGCAGCAGCGGCTTGTTGAAGCAGCGACAGTGGCTCAAGGGGATGAAGGTGGTAGAGGTGGCTATCGTGAGGTGGTGGAGGTAGCTATTGTGAGGTGGTCTGGTGTTAGAGGAGAGAGGGGAGCTCGAGTGGTGGTAAAGTTGATGGCGGTGGAGGTCGGGTGTGATGGGGGCGTTCACTTGTCAGAGGAGGAAGAGATCGGGAAGGTGGTTGTGGCTATGAGGAGGTCATGGAGATGAGGGTGGCGGATGGAGAAAATTGCGTTGGAGATGACGATGGTGAGGGTGGACAATGGTGGTGGTTGGCTGCTAGGGAGGAAGGAAAGTGAGGAGAGGATGGTGAGGGTGGTGATGATCGGTTTTTGAGGGAAGGTGATGGTGGTTGGCTAAAATTTTGAGGGGGGAGAGAGAGTATTAATAAAAGAGAGATCTTGGGGATTAGGGCCGACTACCTTCCTTATTTCTAGGGATGTGGGAAGGATTTGTCATAAGAGAATGAGTGGTGGGATGGAATTTAAATTTGAATGGAGGGTTGGGATTAAGTGTGGGTGTAAAGTGTTGCATATTACTATACAAAAATAGGAGGAAATGGAGGGTGTGATGGGTCAAAGCATGGAAAAAGGCTTTCTTCATTGTTTTGCTCCAATGAAAGATTGTCACATAGCATGACATTTGCACTTAGGCCCCCTAATTATTTTGGTTTTTTCAAATAATGTTAAATAAGGATTTGATGAGGGTAGAAGCCATGTTTGGTGTGTTATAGTGGAGAAAATTGGTGTATAATATTTTGTATGAACCATGAGGGTGTAAGTTATGGTTTGGATTGGTGTTGGGTATAGTTTTGGATTCGGTTGAGTCATTACACCAATTTAGTTAAAATTAGTGTCAATGGTGTTCTTTAATTAATTGGAAGGGCATAGGATTTAAATTGGGTGGGACACAAGTGTCATGGACGTAGTAGACTCGGAATAGATTATTGTCATAAATTGGGTTGCACAAAATGGGTCGAGATTGTGTCTCCAATTTTGATTAGAACGGACAAAGATGCGAAGTTGGATTTATTTAAATTTAAAAATAGATATTTGTAACGAATATTATGCGACTAAAATAAAGCATAAGAGAGTGTATTTATGAGTTACACAAAAGTCAGAATGGAAGGTTGGCACATCTAGGGCAAGTGTGTAAAATTTGTTTGAAAGCAAAAGCTAGAGTAGCGCTCCAAATATTGAAACAACGGTAAGGTGCACCAAGTGATACAAAATTTTGTACATTAATTTAAAACACCATGTTCTAATTCTAAATGGCTCTAAACTAACCCTAGTCTCTCTCTCTAAGCCAAGTAGACCTAAATTTTGGTCGAAGGAGGTTTACAGTCGACATACTTGAAGTACTGATGTAGAGTTGAGGGAATAATCATGTGCTTATGTATCCAAGGGCGTCCCAGCAAGACGTTATAGGACAAATTGACATCGATAAGATAGCAAGTTACCTCAGTTTGTAGATCACCTATCTGATATTTTAGACGAATCTTTCCCAATGGATAGCTTCTTCCAGCATTGAAGCCACAAATGGTTGTGTTGGTTGCAAACAACCAATACATAGAAATCTTGAGGACTGAAGCAGGCTTCTTAGAATTATGCTGAGGGATTAGCCGGATTAATATACATACGATCCACCTTGATAGCACCAATGTAGCTAGTGTAATGCAAAGGTCTATCATAACGATTGTTCTTCAGCAATAATCCTCCAAGAAGAAGGTAATGTTAGGGATTTTCTATATCACACTATGGCAATGAGGACATGCAGCAGAATCTTTAGCTCACTCCTTTATTTGAGTTAAATATGATTTGACGTGTTGCAATACATCGCTTATTGCATCCTGGGTCTCTTTGGAGAGACAAAAAGGCTCGAAGATTGATAAACTTGCTGGTGTATTAGCGAGTTGCGCTAATATGTCAAAGTTGTATGGCTTATCAAGCCCTGGTAGAGAGTTCTTCTTCAGAGACTTGTCAAAATGAGCCTCCTTCTTCTTTGATTTGTCTTTCATTATAGGCTTAGACGGACTAGCTTTGGGTGTTACCATAGTAGTAGGTACAAAATTTGATGGAGTAGCATCTTCTTGTACCGAATTATAGGATCGTAAGTAAGTCTTACCGGACCTAGTCTCACCAGATAAGGCTTTGACGGCGGCGATCGAAAGAACCATGTGACATGTTCTGTGGTTCTTCACACCATAGATCTTCTTGGATATGTTCTTCCTTTCCTTTATCTGCTTCCTATGGGAATCAGTTTCTTTTCCTATGTCTGGAAGGAGGTCTAGATTAACCCACATAATATCACTACATATTGTAGTGAGTGGTACCAACCCTTCAGCTTGATTATGGGTTGGTGGAAGATTAACGATCTCAAATGTCTCCTTTGGAATTGGGACGACGCCGTCTTGAACTTCCATCTCCGAGAAGTTATTGAACTGGAGTAATACCATTTTCGCGATAATTGTCTTATCGTCAGAGTCTAGAGTGATCACCTTAGCATCGATTAGTTGTTGTATGTGTCCCATTAATACATAGCAATCTTTAGTAGCATGATGTACATATCGATGAAACAAAGAGTACTTGGGGGCGTTGACTTTGTCTGCCACTTTAGGACATCTGATATTGGGAAATTTGAGCTTGTTGCTCTTTATCAGTATATTAAAGATGTCAATGAGATTATCATCATCGAAGGAGAATGTCTCCTTCGACTTTGGCTCTTCAGCAGGTTTCTGCTTGGATAATGCTGCTCCTTTCGATATATTCATCACAATGACCTTCTTCCCTTTGTCGTTGTGATTGCTACTGCTTCTTTGAGGATGTTTGCATCTATCAACAGGCACCTTAATTCCTAATAGAGGGATATTCTTCGTATTTTTTAGCAATGTCAACACTTGGATAAATGATAGCTATTCTTCATATTGTATCGTGCCTATGCAAAACTTTACTCTAGGCAATAGATTATATCTGTAAGTGTCCATGAGCATGGACTCTGGGATGACGACTGGTAACTTCAGAGCTTCTTGTTTGAAAGGATCAATATAGTCATGAGTACATTCTGTCTCCTTTTGTTCTAAAGAGATGAGTGCTGACAAGGTTACGTCCATGCCACTATTATAGAATCTAGAGAGGAAGAATGTATCCATATCATCAAATGACTTGATACAGTTATCTAGAAGAATGTAGAACCGCTCATAAGCTATGTTGGTTAATGCTCCAATAAATAACTTTGTGATTAAGGCATCGTCCCTTGGTAAATGCACCATCTGGGAGTGGAAGTAATTCATGAATTAACGAGGCAACGTCTTCCTATCAAAAGGAATCAGAGACTGTAGTTTATACTTTAGTAGACAAACCACGTTGTTCCACTCAGGAAGGTATGGTTGCCTTATCCCGAGCTTTTGTAGATTCTTTTTGTTGTTCATAGCATCCAACCGAGCGCGCAACTCCCGGATGGCTTCTTGTGTATCGTATGTTGGTGGAGGAACAGTCAATTGTAGAGTAGCTACAGGTGGAACCTGGTGCATCACCTGACATGTCATTTTTAGTTTTGTGAGATATACTGTCTTTTTGGAAGGTTGGATTGATGTAGGGAATAGGACCCACTGTTTGCAGTGTTGCATCAGGTGTTTGCGGATGATTACCCCCTAGTTGTGATGTTGTTTCAAGTGTTGGGGGAGCATGACCCCTGCTTGTGATCCAGGCTCTTGAAATGAAGACCTTAATCTCTGGCGAGTACCCTGGTACACCCCAACGGTAGGAACATTCTTCGGACGATTTAAAGGAGTCCTTGATCTTGGTGGTGAAGCTGGTATTGGAAGCCTTGGCTGACTTCTTGGTGCACTGACCGGAGGGTTAGATGGACCCTCTTTCGAAGTCTTCTTCTTTTTCTGAATAGATTTATCAGAAGGAGACCTCCAGGATGAGTAGCATGAGGCAAAGGGCAAACCATCTTCGCTTTCTTGCTCGCTTGACATTATTTCTGAGACATTATTGGGTTGGTGGAGTGTGGTGTAGTCGTTGAAACACGGACTGCCTTGCAGGAGTTTCTGCTACCTTTAAACAACATTAGTTAATGATTATGCTAGCATACTGATGCCCTGGAGGAGGCACTACATGTGTAGCAATGATCTCCCTCGCCTTGTGTTTGTGACATAACATGTCATGCAAGTTTGAAGAGGAAATTTTCACTTTTAAATCCTTAGCATGCGCATGGACCGAGTCCGACATTGATTTGTTGTGAAGTTTTGTGCGTTATGACCTTTTTTACCCATATGGCAAAGCCTGCCGCATAGTTCATTACCAAAAGTATTTTTTGACATATCTACTTCATGCACATGGGAATACCCAACGCATGGATCTGTCGTAGTATTACCACGATTGACGCATATAAGCTGGGCGCATGGATCATTCAGCCTATATAATTTTCCATCAGTGCCACAAATGGGTTTAAGTGGCGTATGTCCTTCTCGAGCCTTTTCTTTAGTTCGCATACCTCGAATCGGCTTGGACTTATTTGAATTAGCACCTTGCGGTGCATAGTACAGATAATCCCATTCAGTGCTAATCTGAAATCCTTGTCACATAGCCTTCTTTAAGTAAGAAAGTCTATCAAACACCGAACCCTACCCATGCTGCATATACTGATACTTCAGAGAACTTGGTCTAACTTCATGATCATTGTCGCATGGAGGCAGAATACCCTTTATGCGCATAGGAAGGGAATCAGTATTGTTCTTCCCTTGAGTCTTCTTCTGCACACTATGATGAGTGTACGTAGTTCCATCAGAGGAATTATTACTCAAGTCCTTGGTATCGTCATATTTTTTTTGCCAAGATCAAAGTGCCAAAAAATTTGATTCTTCTTCTTACGCATAGAATGCAATAGTGGAGTTGGTGGGCTAACATAGCCCTGAATTGCTTTGGCAGCAGCTTCAGAGCTTTTGCTGAGCTCATGCATGAACTCTAACTTTTCTTCATCAGTGTGCGCATGACACTTTGACGCATGCGCCTTTTCTTGGCTATGAGCATCCAAAGTAGTTGACGTAGGAAGCCCACTAGCCTTCAGTTATGCGGCTGATAGAACCCCTGATGTGTCCATGTCCTCTTCTACATTGGCAGGGTACGCGGCCCGAGCTTTTGGGATCCAAGTCTCGTGAGACTTCTTCAGCTTCGTCATTCATGAAGAATTAGGTGTGCTATCACCCGAGTTCTCTCTTTATAATCTTGTTGGTCGAATGACATAACCAACATCTTTTGAGCAGTTCTAATCTTTGTGACATCGGATTATGCCACAACTTTCTCATCGGTGGAGAAGGTAGTCCCCAATAGAGTTATTATTTTTTTTTCGTTAACAAAAGTCATATTAACTTTTATTGAGAATTTTGTTTGTAGTACAAAAGAATCCTAAGATTGCAAGAAATTCTTAGTAAAAAATCTGGGGAAGTATAGCGAAGGAGGTCGAGTTTACAACTAACTCCTATGCTCCGTTGACTACCCGAACACAAAGGTTGGACAATCACTAACTCTTAGTTCACTGATAAGGAGGGCAGCAATTTGGCTCAAAAGTACTCAGTTATTAATAGATTTGGGAAGTACATGTTCACTGTTATTTATAGCCATTCATACTGTAACAGCTATATGCGCCTGAATCTGAAAATTTGCTGCTTTCTGACTCTACTGTATAGAGTTTGGCTTGCCGCATAGGCTTCTGCAATTAATGTGTCGCATAATCAGGATATGAACATATGCGGTTAACTCAGTCGACTTGACATATGGAATGCATTACAAAATCCTAAATTAATTTGGTATGTGTTTATAACGTATACGCAATTAATGCATCTAATGTGATAGTTGTCCCTTCATCTTCATAACGGTCACTACCAGCTGTATAATAAAGGAGAAGAGTTGTTGTCGCATAAATGCTTATTGCATGGACATACTGCTGTATGAAGGCTTTGTTGAGAGAGAAAAGTAGAGCCGCATGGGGGAACTGTCACATAAAGGCTCTGCCACATGGTATCACACAACTGTCACGGAACACTACCATATGATAACAAAAGTAATTATGATATTGACGTAAGCACTTACATCTATCACGTAATCGTCGTCTTCACATATTACGAAGAGATTAGAGCAATTAATGCTATATCAGAATAACGTATGTGTCTAGTTTATCTTTACTGCATGCCCTCAGGGTCACTACCTGTATCGCATAGATGAAGACTTTACTCATTTTGGTTGAATGCCGCATGAGCTTCATGCTGCATAGTATTTGAATACTTAGGTGTATGCGGCCCGACTCTACTAAATCAGGTTAATATGATTTTGGCTTGGACCCAGATTTTCTATGCTTCTACTAGTGCCTTTTGTACTGGATCTATGTTGAAGACAAGTTGAGGGCTCAACTCAAAGTTGACTAACTGTGCATTAAATAGATAGCCAAGGCCAACATGGTACATGCTAGAGACTCCAAGGGGAAGCAGAAGGCTTCTCATAATAAAAAGAAGGACTTTAACTATCTGAAGGTGAAGTCGGCTTCATTCAAGTCAAAGCCCAAGTTAGATGTGACTTGCTTCAATTGTGGCAAGAAGGGCCACGACAGGAAGGACTGCAAATCCAAGCCTAAACCAAAAGAGTAAGGTGAGACTAACTTAGTTGGTACGATTGCACAGGTTGACTCAACCGGTGTTGACACTGACTAGTGGGTGGACACTGGTGCATCTTGCCATGTTTGCTCTAAGAATGAGTGGTTCACCACATACATACCTACTTTCGAGAAGGTTTCGATGGCAAACAAGGCACAAGCTGAAGTACTTAGGATCAGGACGGTGGTACTGAAACTGACTTCAGGGAAGTCGTTGATGCTTCAGGATGTGAACCATATACCGGTGATGCCAAAAACCTGATCTCAAAAAGTCTGATGTGTAACACAGGCTTGAGGATGGACATCAATGATGTATATATGGTGATGTCATATAAAGGAACATACTTCGAAAAAGTATTTTGTACCAAAGGTATGTTTAAACTTCAACTTGTAACTCAGACTGGAAATTTTAATGCAGTCTCTTCTTCTGGTTATTCCCTGATTTCTGGCATAATAGACTAGGATATGTTTATTGTAAAAGAATAAACAAAATATCTAGTCTAGGACTTATCTCCAAATGTGGGGGTGGAGAAGTATAAAGTCTGTGGGCAGACAAAGATTACCAAAAAACTATTCAAATGGGTAAATCGAAGCAAGATCTTCTGGAGTTGGTGCACCCAGATATCTGTGAATTCAAACAATTATTGACAAAGGCCGGGATAAAGTACTTCATTACTTTCATTGACAATTTCTCAAATTATGCATTCGTCTATCTGCTTGTCAAAAGAGGAAGCATTCTAGAAGTTCAAGGACTTCAAGGCTAAAGTTGAGCGACAAATTGGACAACAACTCAAAAGACTAAGAAGTGATCAAGGTAGAGAGTATAGGTCTCTTGAATTCGTATTGTTCTGCAGAGAACATAGAATTTTCAATGAGTCAACTGCTCCATATTTTCCTCAATCAAATAGAATTGTAGAAAGAAAGAATAGGACATTGACAAAGATGATGAACTCTATATTGTTATCTACGGTTCTTCCAAACTGGTTCTAGGAAAAAGCTGCACTTACGGCTACTTTTATTATAAATCTTGTGTCGTACGCAACTTTCAATGTCATTCCTCATGAACTGTAGTTCAAGGTCAGGCCCAACTTGAATGTCAATCGAGTGTGGGAGTGTCTAACGTATGTAAAGATTTTGGACTTGAAGGTTTAAAAGCTCGAAATAAAGACTACGAAGGCAATATTCCTAGGATATGTAAAAATAGTGATGCTCTGAGGTTTCTTATGTAATGACCCGCTCTGCTAAACCCGAAGGGCCAATTCAAACAGCACAAGTGTAGCAAACTGTCCTTCCTTACTCAACAAGATGACTCATTCGATAGAAAGATATTCAGACTTGGACCTTCAAATGGAGTTCAGACTTAGACTTTTTAGAGGCGCGCTCGGAGTCTCGTTCGGCCGATACGATTCATCGCTAAGGTGGTGTCTACGATAAACTTGTCTCTACTTAGTTGCATACTTAAGAAAATGGATGATACATGCTAGTTTCTAAGCGACAACCATTGCATGCTAATAAAAAGAGATGAACTCACATAGCTAAGGGAATAATCCAGCTTTATCCTTGTGTATAGAATATGGAAACTCTGCCCTACGAGTACGTAACTTAGAGTATTAATCCAAATGGAATAGTTTCATATGTTATGCCATAAAGTAGATCTCGTTTGCAATATTGATGTACTGTATCGCACAAAATGTAACATATAGTTAGAGTAGAATCATATTGTATACATAGACGAGAAAGACTATCAAAAAGTCGTTCTGAGTCAAGAGAAGAAAAGAAGAGAAAGTACTTGGGATATACAGATCACCAAGGCAGTCTCCGATCAGGGAGCTACGTAGAGAAGAATCAACCGAGTTGAAGTCCTCAGATAAAAGAAACTAAGAATGAAGTTCTCCACTAGGATTTGAAGTGGTAGAGTAGTTGCATGGTCATGGACAACTGGTTGCGCACCAGGAAGAGTCCTCGAACGATCTCGGAGGCATCAGAATCGTGTCGGCCCGGGAGGACTATGCTAGTTGAAGTTCTAGTGTGGTAGCTAGCTGAAGTACTAGAAGTCAAGTGCGGGACGTCCAATAAGGCTTGCTACCGACCTGGAAAGATTGTCAACTTGTCGGATGGTTCAGGACACTGAGGAAGGCATGCAACCAAGCAAGAAAGACTGTCGTTCTATCCCAGATTATGTCCAATATGGCTAACAGAGCCAGTGATCTTCATATAGATAAGTTATGCATGCATAGCAGCGATCCGCATTCAGAAGGGGAGTAATATGAAGGAGTATAATGTATGGCACTTTGCAAATTTTGAATGGATGCTCGGTATATAACATAGTTCGAGTAAAACATGACTGAGGCAGAGATATAATTATAATACTTAAATTTCATAGATGCTCTTCATTACTTAGTAGATTATTGATTATATTGCTGCGAACGACAGTGAAGGCCGAATGGTAAAAAAAGGGTAAGACGGACTCATCTATTTATAGTACGATACTCGTGATTCAGGCACGAGTATTACTTTTATTATATTGCCATTAAACTGATCCTAAGGCAAATACTAGAAAGACAACATAATCAGTCAGTGTACATAACTAATGAATGTGCTTATTTTATGGCATTGGCGAGAGGCTTCTCCACCAGTGCATTCAATGTACTGATACCCAACAAGATTTTAGGCAGGGTGCAGGGAGAACTCGGATGGATTCGGAGATCGCTTGACGCATCAAGGCATCAGACCGTACTTGGCATCTTGGAGCGTGGTGCACGGACCTGAAGCTCATATTTTTGAGACAAAATATATGGAAACATCATCATCCAGAGTATTTGATTCAGTTATAAGCCTAAGGGCATATTCATTGAAATAAGAGAGAGAGAGAGAGAGAGAGAGCATGAGCGACTTATAATCTCGGCCTAGCACTACTTGTAATCTTTACTTAATATCAATAAAGAGCTTATTTTGGATTCAATACTTGTGTTTATTCTATGTTTCTGATATGATGACTCTGAGAACTAGTTATCAACGGTCATTTTGATATTTGCTTTTCGTGGGGGCAACTCCAGGCTCACGCGGCATCAAGTCCTTATGTGAACGATTGTCCTGTGGGAGCATTGGCACGGTGATTCGCGTCCAACAGGGGCGATCAATCCTGCGGAAGATCGTGGTGTGATACCTTGATATCGAGTTTAACTATATCATCAAATCTCGTTACACATAATTCTTTGAAAACAAATTTGCAAGGCACAAGAACATTATTTTTGTAAACATTTTTGGATAATAGTATGGGTATAAAGGAGGATGACTCTTCAATAAAGATATAGTCCAAGAAGAAGTAGTCGTTGAAGAGATAATGTTTGAGCCAGAACTCACAGAGTCGATGACTAAGCGAGTGAGAAGACAGAAGGACTTCGAAGATTATTTTGTCACCTATCATGTAGAAGTCGATCCGTTTACCTATGATGAGGCGATGAAAACCAGAGATGTTGTCTTCTGGAAGGAGGTTGTCAACGACGAGTTTGACTCAATAACCTCCAACAACACTTGTGTGTTGGTTGATCTTCTTGAAGGAGCAAAGCTCATCGGATGTAAATGAATCTTCAAGAAGAAGATGAAGTTCGACGGAACTGTTTACAAGTTCAAGGCAAGGCTAGTAGCCAAGGAGTTTTATCAAAAGAAGGGGATCAACTACTTCAACACTTAAGCTCCAATAGCGCAGATGACAACCATCAGGATATTGATTAATCTAAGTGTAAAACCCCCTAATTTTAAATATATTAATTAATTAATTAATTTAATTACAATATTTCTTAGTTAATTAGAAAATAGAATTTAATTGAATTAATTACTAGGTAAATACTCATCTAGAATTTAGGGAACAAAACTATTATTTTATTTTATTTTAGGAATCTGGTAGAAGGATGATAGAATTTTAGATTGTACAAATAAATTTTTCTGGAATTTTATTACCATATATATATATATATATATATATATATATATATATATATATATATATATATATATATATATATATATATATAAATAGTATTAAAAAAATAAAGGAAAAAGGAAAAGAAACAAATAACAAAAACCCTAAAGAAAATTAAAACCTTAAATTAAAACCCTCAGCCCTAAGCCTAACTCCCAAGCCCCAGCAGCAAACCCGCGCAAGCAGACCCTTCTCACCCGCACGGCCCAGGTCTACCCCACCCCCCCCCCGTTTCCTTCTCTACCTATATATATATATTTTCACTTAAACCCTAACCCTAACCTAGCCGCTGACTCTACGATGCCGACCTGAGCCGCCGCCACAGGAGCACCGTGCAGCCGCCTGAAACCAGCACCGGCCGGCCGTCAACACCTGCGCGACAGCGTCACCCGCGTAAGCAATAGCAAAAATGGCAGCGACGTGCCCTACTTCAAGCGCAGTTTCCCGTCCCATCTCGCGACCAATTTTTGAACCGTCTTCACGGATATGATCACGACCTATCCCCCTCTCAACTCTGTTAATTAGTTTCCATCGAACAGCCTTAACAATGGTAGAAATTGAGGCCAAGTTGAAGAAAAACCATATCTTTTAAACTGTAAAAAACTGTTTCGACCACTTATGTTTAGAGGATGTTATCTTCCACCAAAGACATACAAACTCAAATCTACTTCTTGTTATGTGAAGACCATATAACCGAGATTATTCCCTGTTAATTAGATTATTTTATTTTGTGTTAAATGCAGAGATAAATTGAGTTAAAAATCATGAAAAACTTGTTTTCAAAATTTTATAATTTGCGATACGGAACGCGCCCCGCCAAACGGGACTGCCCCGTCACATACCAATTACACCGAACGGTGCGTATGGTATGTCCTAACATGTGGGCCTTCGCAAAAACTGATTTGGACGTGTGTGCGCGTCAAAATCAACCCGTATCAGTAAAAAGTCCCTGTATCGCAACTTTTATAAAATACCGCACCATTTGGTGTACGCTTGTCGGATTGCAACGAAACTTACGCTAATGGATTTGTGGTATCATGCTGGTCCTGTGACCCAAGTTTCACGCGATTCTGAAACAGTTGACCAAGCTGCCTATTTACGGGCCCCACTGTTGACTTTTAGGGTGAATTTGTGTTTGGCTGACCGGAATCCAAAATTGGATATACCGTTGAGTTCATATTGACGTTTAGAATTTGTTTGACCTATAATTTGTCCCATTTAGAGAATTTTACCCCAGGCACACTTTTTGATGCAAAGTGGGCCACATGTGGACCCCGCTTTGACTCAAATTTACCGTTTTGCCCCTGTATCCAAATTGGACAAAAGGGTAATATTTTCTAGCTATCTCACTGATTCCGGGAATGTTGATGATGTTTATTTCAATATCCATAGACGTTTATTCGGAGACCATAGTTTCTGATCCTGTGTACTTGACGTCTAGACGCTTATACTGTACAGATTTCTTGCCAGACATGTATACCTTGCCATTGTACTGTGATTTACATTCCATATGATGCATGCATTTTATTTCTATCTATTTAGATCATATATTTTAACTTCTATATAAACTGCGCGTCCAAGAATAACTTGGGTGCAACGACGGTGGTATCGTATTCTGTTTTTATTTATATATATGCATGTTTTCCTAGTTTATGAGACTACCCCATTATCATGAGGCATTCTTATATTTCATTGGCCATGACACTTTACGTACTCGGCTGGCCACTGGTACGTATAGGACGTACGATGGATAGGGATAACTACTGATAGAAATTGCATGATAGAAGACCTGGCAGTTGTTTAGAGGTATTATCGTATCATGGATATAACATGCTTAGAGCATGGGGTGGGAAGAACAACAAGTAAGGCATTTGGGCTCCTTTGTACTTTCCTTGTGTAATTTGTACGCTCCGTCGGAGATGCGCGGTCATGATGACCCCTATATTATTACGTGGTGACCTCTGAGGTTCAAAAAACGTCATGATTTGTAGGCCCCTGAATCTCCAAGAGAATCATGCCAATCCCATTTTGGCCAGATAGCCCACTTGTTGGAAAGTTGTTCTCAACGTGCATTCACATAGATGGTTAGGTGACCCCATTGGATGTTTACTTTCAGTACTATATTGGCATGCTTCTATGTATCTTGTTATGTCCCTCTGAGGACCCGATCCTTTTGTAGGTATAATAAACGTGCAAGATTATCCATAGGAGTACGAACCCGGACCTGACGCTTTATACCAGACTGAAGAGGTCTTACCTTCAGAGTACCTTTGATGGATATTCTAGTTGCTATTTCCTTTATGGACATTTATCTTATATTAGAGTTTGATCTCTTCTCTCATTTAGTAGTTTTTAGTATAGTCGATTGGCAATGGATTTGTTTCCATCCGACTATCATTCTTTGATACTTCATATTTGAGATTCAGTTATTTATTCCTATTTCTTTATTTATGCTGTGGATGAGATATAGATTGCGTGTGAATTGTATTGACCGTATATTACCACTTGTGGATTTGATATTCATGTACAACGTACGTATGTGTTACGATCTTCCAAGACATTGGAGTTTCGTATACATACGGCTGGCGTGTTACGTATTCCTAGTCCTACGTATTTTGGGACTGGGACGTGATATATTTTTGTGGTGGCCCATGCAGGTCAACGAATATATTTTCTCGGTTACGTTTCTGTACTGAACAAGCCTGCATATAGGAATAGAATATAAAATCTCATCCACGCTTGACTAAAACTCATCTTCCCTTTCAACCTTCCTATTTAAATGCTTGCATCCTGTTTGATTCCTATACTCCTTCTAATCGTTTCGTCCACCTCTTACAAAGAGATGGATTTGCGTAGTGGATGTACTACCACCGGAGGCGACACACCTTCAGGAGTTAACAGCCAAACTCGAAGGGAGGCCTCGACGACTCCTAGACTTCCGGGGCCGGATGGACAGACTCATAATCCAGTTCCATCTGATCTTCCCGCTTCACCTAATAGGACTTTTCTGGCTTCATCGATACCACAAGATGGTCAGACACAGCTGTTCCAATTCTTCCAAATGATGATGTAGGAACAGAGACAGCAGGCGGCTGCACTGGCTGCAGAGCAGAGGCAGCAAGCGGCAGAGCAGAGGCAAGAATTTTTGGCAGCACTTGAGAGAATGGCTGCACAGACTTATATACCAGCTCAGGCACTAGTTCCAGTACCGTGATCTAGAGTTGGTTCAGTCAAGGACTTTGTACAGATGGGTCCCAAGTCGTATAAAGGCACAGAAAGCCCAGAGGAGACCACAAACTGGATTATCCACACCAAGAAGTTATTAGAAGCATCATATCTGCCTATAGATCTATGAATGACAGGCATAAGGATGCAGATAGATGGTAACGCTCATCACTGGTGGGAATCAATAGAGTGACAGTTGGGTACGTGTCAGAATTGGGAATAATTCTTTGAGTGCTTTAAGAGAAAGTACTTTCCGGATACTGTAAAGGATGCATTGTACGATCAGTTCCTTCATCTGGAGCAGGAGAACAAGACAGTTAACGAGTATGATGCAGAGTTTAGTCGCCTTAGTAAATATGGCGCTGCCCTGATACCAAATGACTTGGACAAGGCTAAGAGGTTTCACCACAGGCTGACTCGGGAGCTCCAACACTATACTAGCTCACAGTCCCGGATCTCTTAGGCCGAATTATTGACAGAAGCTAGATTACAAGAGACCATCAGCAAGGGAAAATAAGGTCAACTAAAGATGCAGCAGGGACCAGCAAGGACACAGCAAGGACACAGCAAGGAGGGCCTATCAGACGTCCTTTGGCACAGCAGCAATAGCAGTACAAAGCAGGACCGTACCAGATTCTGGAGAAGCCCCACTGCAATTATTATGGAAGATGCGAACATATTTTTAGAGACTGTCGGACTAGCTTAGGACAATATATGAGGTGTGGTTCCAGACAGCATATGGTGAGAGACTGTCCAATGCAGCAGACATTGACGCTTCTACCGCCAATACAGAGGCTAGCACTTCCAGCACCAAAGCCAGTTCAGCAGATGACTAGACCAGAAGCACCTCGACCCCCAGCAGCCGAAGGATTTCAGCGAGGATAACTGCTGCCTACTCAGGAGGATCAGTTCAAGAGGGCTAGACATGGGCTACCATAGAGGAATGGACAAGCTTTTGCACTAGAAGTGGATGACATGGAATAGAAGATTGATGTTATAGCAGGTATTACTCTTGCTTTTACTTTTTTTGCTGTAACATTATTTGATACGGAAGCCACCCACTCGTTCATATCTTCTAGTTTTATTGCCAAACATAATATTGCCACTAAACCTTTACTTAGTTGTGTTAGAATTCTTACCGGAGGAGGAGTTGTACATGTTAGTCGGATTTGTAGATCTTGTCCTGTAGTGATTATGGCAGAGAGATGAATGCCCGACTCTTAGTCCTTCCTATGCCAACTTTTGATATTGTGCTTAGGATGGACTGGCTAAGCAAGTACCACGGTTTCTTCGATTATTTTGGAGGAAGCATTATTTTTAAGGTACTAGGCCAGCCGGAACTTGAGTTTGCACGAGGATCCACAGAAGCCCTTGATGGTGTGCAGCTTGCAATGGACGAAGTTATTTATTACCCCATCATTTCAAAGTTTCAAGATGTCTTTCCCGAGGAATTGCCAGGACTAACTCTAGACAGAGATGTAGAGTTCTCGATTGAATTGACACCAGGAGTAGCACCCATAGCGTCGCATGTTTATAGATTGGCGAAGAAAGAGATGGATGAGCTGAAAGCACAGTTAAAAGAACTAGAGGAGAAAGGTTTCATCCGACCAAGTGCATCACCCTGGGGAGCACCAGTATTGTTTGTACCAAAGAAGGATGGGGCTGTGCGTATGTGCATCGACTATAGAGCCTTAAATGCAGTGACCATGAAGAATAAATATCCATTGTCACGCATTGATGACTTATTTGATCAGCTTAGTGGAGCCAAGGTGTTCTCGAAGATAGACTTGAGATAAGGATATCATCAGGTGAAGGTACAAAAGCAGGACATCCCGAAGACCGCATTCAGGACAAGATATGGGCACTACGAGTTTCTAGTCATGCCATTTGGGTTGACCAATGCTCTAGCTATCTTTATGGACTTAATGAATCGAGTATTCTATCAGTATTTAGACCAGTTCGTGGTTGTCTTCATAGATGACATACTTAGCCTAGAGACCTTGAGGAGAGAGAAGTTATATGCGAAGCTCAAAAAATATGAGTTTTTCTTGGATAGAGTCTCGTTTCTTGGGCATGTCGTTACGAAAGATGGTATTTCTGTTGACCCAGAGAAAATCTCGGCAGTCAAGACATGGCCCGTTCCTAAATCATCATCGAAAGTGAGGAGTTTCCTTGGACTTGTGGGATATTACCGACGGTTCATGGAGAACTTCTAAAGGATAGCAGCTTCTATGACTCGGTTGACGTGCAAGGATCAAGAGTTCGTATGGACCGACGAGTGTCAAGCCGCTTTCGAGAAGTTGAAGAAGCGACTGACCACAGCACCAGTATTAACTATTCCATCAAGATCAGGAGGTTATATGATTTACAGTGACGCATCGGGAAAAGGCTTGGGATACGTGTTGATGCAGCATGACAAGGTAATTGCATATGCATCTAGATAGTTACGAGTACATGAGAAAAATTATCCAACTCATGACTTGGAACTTGCAGCCGTTATTTTTTCTCTGAGGCTTTGGAGACATTACTTATATGGGGAACGAGTGGAGATCTATACAGAACACAAAAGCCTCAAGTATGTATTCACGCAGAAGGAGTTAAATATGAGGCAACGTTGGTAGCTTGAGTTGATGAAGGATTTTGAGATAGAGCTGCATTATCACCCGGTCAAGGCTAACGTAGTAGAAGACGCGTTAAGCCAGAAACCAGCAGCTTACTTCTTGACGACACAAATGGAGTTATTGGAGGACTTGCAAGAGCTTGGCATGGAAGTGATATTACCCGAAGCAGATGGGACATTAGCTAACTTGCAAGTACAGTCATCACTAGTAGAGAGGATCAACGCAGCTTTGCCTACGGACGCCAGATTCAGGAGATTAAAAGAAAGGATAGAGGCCGGAGAGCAGACGGGATTGTGCATTCATGATGACGGGACATTACGATGTGGTGATCGTCTATATGTTTCTAATGGAGAGATTCGATAGGATCTGATGGCAAAAGCTCATAGTTCGATATATTCTATTCATCCTGGAGGCACCAAGATGAACCGTGACTTGCGACAGCACTTTTGGTGGCATGGGATGAAAAGAGAGATAGCTCGCTTTATAGCCAAATGTCTAGTATGTCAGCAGGTAAAGGCAGAGCATCGGAGAACAGCAGGGCTACTTCAACCACTTTCGATTCCTGAGTGGAAGTGGGAGCACATCACTATGGACTTCGTCACGGGTTTTCCCAAGAGTCCAAGTGGGAGAGATGTTGTATGGGTAATACTGGATCGACTCACCAAATCTGCACATTTCTTCCCTTTTAGAGTTGGCCAGTCTACAGAAGCTTTGACTGACTTATACACGAGGGAGATCATGAGGTTGTACGGTATTTCGGTCAGCATCGTGTCAGACAGGGATTCGTGTTTTATATCTCATTTTTGGAGAAGCATGCAAGAGAGTCTTGGGACTCGTCTGAAGTTCAGTACATCTTATCACCCGCAGACAGATGGGCAGTTCGAACGTACTATTCAGACACTGGAGGATATATTAAGGGCTTGTATGTTGGACTTTGGAGGATCATAGGAGGACCATCTACATCTTATGGAGTTTTTTTTACAATAATAGCTATCAAGCGAGTATCCAAATGGCTCCATTTGAAGCATTGTATGGAAGAAAGTGTAGGTCTCCCGTGTATTGGAGTGACGTAGGAGAACGTCATATTCTGGGACCAGAGTTGGTAGTCAACACCGTAGAGACAGTGAAGAAGATACAAGGACACTTGCGAGCAGCGCAAGACAGGCAGATGCAGTGGGCAGACCTTCATCATCGTCCCTTGGATTTTAAAGAGGGCGATCATGTCTTCTTGAGGATATCACCTACTAGAGGTACTATTCGATTCGGAGGGCATCGCAAGTTGAGTCCAAGGTATATTGGACCATTTGATATGCTAGAGAGAGTGGGAGAAGTGGCGTATCGACTGGCAGTACCACCTTCATTCGATGGAGTACATGATGTATTCCACGTGTCGCAACTTAGGCAATATGTGGTAGATAGCAGTCATGTTCTCGACCATTCTGAGATCACCATTGGACCAAGCTTGTCATACCAAGAGCAACCCGTGGGGATCCTTGATCGTCGAGAGAAAGTATTGAGGAATTAGTCTATTTCCTTGGTCCGTATGGCATGGAAGCATCACGCGCCAGGAGAATCCACTTGGGAGCGCGAGGACGACATCCGCAAATGTTTTTTGCACCTATTCGTAGATCAAGGTATGGATTACTTTGTTCATTTCTACCATATGCCATCATTGATTTTTCTATCGTGGCTTAGTTATAATCTCGAGGACAAAATTTTTATAAGTTGGGTAGAATGTAAAATCCCCTAATTTTAAATATATTAATTATTTAATTAATTATTTAATTAATTATATTATTTCTTAGTTAATTAAAAAATAGAATTTAATTGAATTAATTACTAGGTAAATACTCATCTAGAATTTAGGGAACAAAACTATTATTTTATTTTATTTTATTTTAGGAATCTTGTAGAGGATGATAGAATTTTAGATTGTACAAATAAATTTTTCTGGACTTTTATTACCATATATATATATATATATATATATATATATATATATATATATATATGTAAATATAGATAAATAGTATAAAAAAAGAAGGAAAAAGGAAAAGAAACAAATAACAAAAATCCTAAAGAAAACTAAAACCTTAAATTGAAACCCTCAGCCCTAAGCCTAACTCCCAAGCCCCAACAGCAAACCCATGCGAGCAGGTCTACCCCCCCCCCCCCGTTTCCTTCTCTACCTATATATATATATATATGTTCACTTAAACCCTAACCCTAACCTAGTCACTGACTCCACGATGTGACCTGAGACCGCCGCCACCGGAGCACCTCGCAGCCGCCTGAAACCAGCGTCGACCGGCCGTCAACACCCGCGCGACAGCGTCACCCGCGTAAGCAACAGAAGAAACGATAGCGACGTGCCCTACTTCAAGCGCAGTTTTCTGTTCCATCTCGTGACCGATTTTTGAATTGTCTTCACCGATATGATCATGACCTATCCCCCTCTCAACTCTGTTAATTAGTTTCCATCGACCAGCACTTAACACTAGGTAGAAATCGAGGCCAAGTTGAAGAAAAACTACATCTTTTAAACTACAAAAAAACTATTTCGACCACCTATATTTAGAGGCTGTTATCTCCCAACACAGACATCCAAACTCAAATTTACTTCTTGTTATGTGACAACCATATAATCGAGATTATTCTCTATTAATTAGATTATTTTATTTTGTGTTACATACAGAGATAAATTGGGTTAAAAATTATGAAAAACTTATTTTTAAAACTTTAGAATTTGCGATATGGAGCACGCCCCACCAAACGGGACCGCCCCACCGCATACCAATTGTACCAAACGGAGCGTTTGGTATTTCCTAACATGTAGGCCTTCACGAAAACTGATTTGGACCTGTGTGTGAGCCGGAATCAACCCGTATCCGTGAAAAGTCCCCGTATCGCAACTTTTACAAAATACTGCACCATTTAATGTACGCTCGTTAGAATGTGACAAAATTGCGCCATTGGATTCGTAGTATCACGCTGGTCGTATTGACGTTTAGAATTTGTGTTCAGCTTTTAGGACTTTTAGGACGAATTTGTGTTCGGCTCACCGAAATCTAAAATTGGACATATCGTTGAGTTCGTATTGACGTTTAGAATTTGTTTGACCTATAATTTGTCCCATTTAGAGACTTTTACCCCTGGTACACTTTTCGGTGGGCCATATGTGGATCCCGCTTTGATCCAAATTTACCGTTTTGCCCCTGTGTCCAAATTGGACGAAAGGATAGTATTTTCTAGCTATCTCGCTAATTTCAGGGACGTTGGTGATGTTTATTTCAGCATCCGAAGACGTTTATTCAGAGGCCATAGTTTCTGATCCTGTGTACTTCACGTCTGGACGCTTACACTATACAGATTTCTTGCTAGACAAGTATACCTTGCCATTGTACTGTGATTTATATTCCATATGATGCATGTATTTTATTAATGTCAATTTAGTTCATATATTTTAACTGTTATATAAACTGCGCGTCCAAGGATAACTTGGGTGCAACGACGGTGGTGTCGTATTCTGTTTTTATTTATATATATGCATGTTGACCTAGTTTATAAGATTATCCCACTATCATGAGGTATTCTTATGTTTCATTGGCCATGACACTGTTATTACACGAGTGTGAGTCTCATGTAGGACATGGACTTGCGTACTCGGCTGGCCACTGGTACGTATAGGGCGTACGACGGATAGGGATAACTGATGATAGAAATTGCATGATAGAAGACCTAGCATTTATTTAGAGGTATTATCATGTCATAGATATGACATGCTTAGAGCATAGGGTGGGGAGAACAACAAGTAAGGCGTTTGGGCTCTTTTGCACTTTTCTTGTGTAACCCGTACGCTCTGCCGGAGATGCGCGGTCATGATGACCCCTATATTATTACCTGGCGGCCTCTGAGGTTCAAAAGCCTTCATACTTTGTAGGCACCTGAATCTCCAAGAGAATTATGCCAATCCGATTTTGGCCAGATAGCCCACTTGTTGGAAAGTTGTTCTCAACGTGCATTCACATAGATGGTTAGGCGACCCAATTGGATGTTCATTTTCAGTACTATATTGGCATGCTTCTATATATCTTGTTATGTCCCTCTGAGGACCTAGTCCCTTTCCAGGTATAGACGTGCAGGATTATCCACAGGAGTAAGGACCCGGACCTGACGCTTCATACCAGACTGAGGAGGTCTTACCTTCAGAGTACCTTTGATTTATCGCAGCTGATGGATATTCTACTTGCTATTTCCTTTATGGACATTTATCTTATATTAGAGTTTGATCTCTTCTCTCATTTAGTAGATTTTAGTATAGTCGATTGGCAGTGGATTTGTTTTTATCCGACTATCATTCTTTGATACTTCATATTTGAGATTCAGTTATTTATTCATATTTCTTTATTTATGTTGTGGATGAGATATAGATTGCGTGTGACTTGTGTTGACCGTATATTACCACTTGTGGATTTGATATTCATGTACAGCGTACGTATGTGTTACGATCTTCCAACATATTAGAGTTTCGTATACATACAGCTGGCGTGTTACGTATTCCTAGTCCTACGTATTTTGGGACTGGGGCGTGACACTACGTGCAATTCCCAAGTTAGTGATATATCAGATAATATTAAAATAATATTTTTAATGGAAAGTTGATGGAAGAGATCTACATGCAATAGCAAGAAGAATTTATCGTCAAGGGTCTTGAAGACAAAGTCTGCAAGTTGGTAAAATCACTGTACGGTCTGAAGCAAGCTCCCATGTGTGACATGAGAAGTTTAATAAATTCATAAGATCAAATAGTTACAGGATTAGTGAGATAGATAAGTGTTCTTATACAAAGTTCAATGGTGGAAGAGGAGTCATAGTTTGTTTGTATATGGAAGACATGCTGATCCTAAGTACGAATTTAGCATGTGTAACTGAAATAAATAAGTTTCTCTCGTCCAAGTTCAGTATGAAGGACTTGGAGGATGCTGATGTTATCCTGAGGATAAAGATCATCCGGACAGATATTAGAGTGGCGCTATCACAATCTCATTATATTAAGAAGATGTTCATATGCTATGGATATAAGGATCATCTAGGGATCGATACTCCGTATAGGTGTGACAAGAAGATGAAGCCAAATATAAAGAAAAGGGTTAGGCACCTGGACTACTCAAGCATCATCGGGAGTTTGATGTATGCAATAACAGCCATAAGGCCTAACATACCTTTCACCGTGGAGATTCTGAGTCAGTTCACGAGCAATCCAGGTGTTGATCACTCAAAAGCTATTAAGATAGTGATAAGATATCTTAAGAGGACGCAAAAGTATGCACTCTACTACAACGGTTATCCGACAATAGTGGAAGGCTTTAGTGATGCAATCTGGTTCTCAAAAGTAGAGAACAAAATGTCCATAGGAGGATACATCTTTTCCATGGATGGAGCAGCTATATCATAGAAGTTGAAGAAGCAGACAATGCTCTCTCATTCCACCATGAAATCTGAGTTCTATGTACTGGCGGTTGTAGTAGATGAAGCAGACTAGCTTCGAGAGGTCATGTATGATCTTTTATTGGTTGGTGCACAGATTCTGGTGATACTGATATACTGTGACAAATAGGCGACAACAGTGGTGGTATCAAATAATATCTTCAATGGTAAAAAAAGGATTGTATGGCTTAGGCATAGGACATTGAATAATCTGATCAAGACTGGAGTCATTGTCGTGATTGATGTTCGAAGCCAAGAGAATCTGGCAGATCCATTCACCAAAGGGCTAAAGTGCCAGCTTGTCGAGAAAAAAAAAGGGCTTGAAGGCATTCTAATATGATGTCTTTGTAATTATACCATAAAGTTTTATCTATTAGTTCAAAAAAAATCTACTAGGCATCTAGCTTTTGGTTCAAAGAATGATCATTGACTGGGAGAATATCAGGAATAGTTGGTAGTCCTCTTAGACATTGAGGGAATACGGACCCAGAACCACAGTTGTCTACTATTTGTTCTTTGAATAGAAAAAGTCATGTGGGAGAATGCCCATGGGCCTTAATAATTTCTCGGGCATTTTGAATATCTGGCATAATTTACAAGAAGCACGGGTGGCTCGGCACCACAAAGGGATTGTACCCCCCATGCTACAGTGGCATGAAACCATGATGAGGTAAGAGCCTTGGCCTTGAGCCATGTCATAGCGGCAGTAGCACCGTACATAGGTAGGTAGCCTAATGCCGAATACATGGAGAGTAGTAGCACAATACTACAAATAGGCCGGTAACCTCATGCAATAGTGGCACGACACAACCAATAGGTTACGGACCTCGATTTTGGGCCATGTCGTAGGGGCATAGCACCGCAAAGGAGAGGAATGCTCTATGCTTGGTAGTACACCACTACAAAGATGATTGGGACCTCATATTACTATGGTATGAGACCACCAAGGGGTTGCGGACCTCGACTTTGGGCCATGTCATAGCGGCATAAAACTGCAAGGAAGCACAAGGCTTCATACTGGAGAATTTTTAAACTCTTCGAAAGAACTCATCTAAGTGTATGGAAAGAGATGTAGGCCGTCTCTGGAGGGTAAACTTGTAGACACCCAAGATATATACACCGAGATCATATCATCACAGGGCCTTTAACATGCGACCAGAAGTGTAAACACCCAGAATTTTTTAGAATATAAAAACCAATTTTCTGGATTTTTCTGAGATTTTTAACTAAGTAAAATAAATGTTTTTTGGTATTAAATAAATTGTATAATTTTAATTAAATATTAAAATATAATGAAAATAATATTTTTGAGTGTAAAATAAATAAATAGATATACTATAATTTTTTTGGAATTTATTGGACCCTAGAACTATTTTTAAAGACCTAAAAACTAATTTTTTTTTAATAAACCAAAATAAACCAACCTAAACCAGTTTAAACCCTAAATAAATTGAACCAAGCCAACTGAACCCAACCCAAATTGTAACGGGTCAGATTCGGATCCGTACCCGCCGACCTGAACCCGAACCCGACCCGCTACAGTAATTGCACAGTAACGCCAAACGAAATGCCCCAACTTATCGCCTCCCCGGCTGTTTCTCCCCCTGCTGCTCCGTCTCCCTCGCCATTCACCCGTTCCTCGTGTTGCTCCACCTCCCAAACCATCGCCCTTCTCCTCCCAGCCACCGGCCGACCGCTCATCTCCCCGCTTCCCTATAAAACCCCGTCTCCACCACCACCAACCACCACGACCAGACATCCACCGCCCCTCCACCGTGATCGAGCTCGCCGCTGTGACCCACGACCATCGGCGATGACTCCCCCAGCAGTTGAGCAGCCACCACGAAAGCCGCACAACGCCACCGCCGTCGGTCGACCACCGCCGAGCCTCGCTGCGTTGTCCTGTCGAAAACATCATCGAGGTACCTGTCTTCCCGCTCGTATAATTCCCTATACGTTGATCCATTTTCCATTTTGTCGAATCATGCGCGTAGACCTCATGACCCTATCGAAACCCGTATAATTCGTTCGTGATATCGTGTCCTGTGTCGATCGCAAACTGTGACACAAATTCAGGAAAATATTTTCCAATTTTTGAAAATCAGAATTTGACCCGAACTTCCAAGTTTATGACCGTTTTGCGTGCAACCTATTAATTAATTCTAGAAATTGCTTAAACAGTTATTTAGACCTTATAACCAAGTTTTTAACCCTGTTTTTAGTTTATTTTATTGAGCTGTAGATTGTAATTATTTTGCGGGTAAAAATGACCAAAAACTTGGTTATTTAAAAACTCTAATTTTCCTAAAACTAGGTGTACTCCACTAAACGAGGTGACTTGGTCGTGTGCAAACTTCATCTAAAGGTGCACACCGTCAATACGGACATATGGGATTTTGCGAAAGTTGATTTGGATGTGCGTGCACACCGGAATCAACGCGTATCCGTCGACAACACCCTGTATCGGCCCTGTTCTGAAACTCGTTGTAACTTCGTGTATGCTCATCGTTTCAAAACAAAACTTACACCATTGGACTCGCAGCAATACGCTGGTCCTTTGACCCAAGTTTGGTTCAAATCTGAGAACATTGACAAAATTCTGTATCGTGGGCCCCACGACTCCACTTGACGGGCGATTTTGTGATTGGCTCATCGGAATCCAGTTCTGGATATTTCGTTGGGTTCGTATCATCGTTGTAGACTTGTAGACACTAAGTTTGATGAATTTGGAGAACTTTGTCTCTGGCACATTTTTTGGTGCGAAGTGGGCCACATGTGGACCCCGTTTTGACCAGAAACTTTCAATTTTGTCCTGTGTCCAAATTGGACTTATGGACAGACAATTCTAGCTATTTGATATCTTCTGGACATGATGGTAATATTTATTTCAGCATTCGGAGGAGTACTTGAAGATCCCACTATTGTTGGAGCAGCAGTTGGAAACCAAATCCCACGCAAGTGTACCTTGTCATACTTGTAGTAAACTGATTCATATTATTTCTTGATCTATTTCTGTGATATAAATATTCAACCTAGGACCGTGTGACATTGCTTAGCGTCCAAATAATATTCGGGTGTCAGCGCCGTACGAGGAGTTGTGTAACGTCAACTAGAGATTGATATCGCTATCCTATACTGTCACGACCCGCACCCGGTTTAGGGGCACGAGTGCGTGGGTACGTCCAGCCTATGCCGCAGCATCGGCGGTACAACGCTGTCTAGGTCATGTAACTATCTAATCAAACTCACGTGAATACCCAACTCCATAAGGAGACGTGGATATCATAAAATAATGCTAGGAATACTCAATCACCTAAACTAAAGCACGATGAGATATTAAGGCAAACAAAGAAATACAAGATAAGTCTAACAACAGAATAATCATACCTGCAATCATTAACTTCCAATTCCCAAGTGTGTCGGAAACCAGTCTACTAAGGTCACAGTCTGGAAAAATATTTTTCCAGTCAGGAAGGAGCAAAGTACATCTCTAAATAGCAGTTCTATATTAATGATATAAACTATGTAGCAGTTCTAGATGGAAATATACCAGATGCATGTATAGGTACGAGAAATGTACAATAAAAGAAATACTGGAAATACTGTAAGTAAATGCAGGAAGAGAAACAATATGTCAACGAGCAAGAATCCTATGACTAAGTGTGTGATTACTAGCTTTAACATGTGATCGGCTTAGGAACTTGATCAGGCTGGTTACATGTGATTAGCTATGATTCATGGAAGGTCAGGCTAACCGTTGGTTAGCTATGATGCATGTAGAGGTCAGGCTAATCACACGTAACAGCTATGAAGCATGGAGATGGTCAGGCCGCACCCGACGTGAGATGTGGGGTGAGCTATGATGCATGAAAAGTTGGGTATGATCACATATCTACACTAAAATACTCCCCACCCCCGACTGGTATAGTAGATCCAATCATGGTACGCTATGGCACGGGATTCCCTACGAAGGTAGCAAATCTCTCCGGGAATCAGTGTCTGTACATGCACAAGATAACAAGGAAAACAAGTCTTGTATAAGCTACACCATGAATAAGGAATAACATCTCATGACGAGATCCGTGTATACCAATCTGTGTAACCAGCGTGTCAAGAGCATGGATATTTATGCTAGATACAGTGAACATAGGAGATATCATAAATTAGAAACTAATCAGAGAATGTACTCGCCTTGGGTCCTTAGTTGGTAATTATTGCTGTCCTGTTCCAGAGTATCCCCTGGGTAAACCAACAGTCCTATAAACATACCACAAGCAAAACCATATTTGCATCAGATGCTACACTAACACAGTCTAAAAACACTGAGTTCGGGACTTCCCTAGGTATGATACTGGTCACCTAGTAGATAGATACAAAAATAAATATACATAACACATATGACATTCATAACAACTATATTTAAGAATATACATTTACTGAATATACATGTATACATATATATGTACTAGTAAAATATACATTTGTTTACATAAACCAAAATATGTTTTACAAGTACATATGTATATATATCAATACAGTTTTTATACTGTATATATTTACATACCAAAAATATGTTTATGCATGTATATATATATATAGGTACACATATTTATACCAAAGTATTAATTTAATATATATTTTACCAATATATAGTTATACCAAAATACACACATTTATATGTTCGTACATATACCAAAATAGTACGTATATTATATGCAAATTAGAGAAATTACACTATATTTTTATAGATATATATGTACACATATTTACACAATACACGTATACGTATTTATATACACATATGCATATATATATATATATATATATATATATATATATATATATATATATATATATATATATATATATACGTATACCAATATTATATATACTAGAATCATATTGAATATATATATACACATACATATAATGTTAAACATTAATTTAAATACATACTATACTCATACAAAAATAAAAATAAATAATATACATATTCATATTTTAAATACATATACTAAGTATATACACTATACATTATGCATGTATTAAATATTAAATAAAAATAATACTATACATATACCTACACATTGATTAACTATATACAATTACATTCACATTAATTTAATACCTACAAATACATATACATTAGCTACATATATATATGTATATATATATATATATATATATATATATATATATATATACATATGTGAAGAAGGAAAGAGGGAGAGGAAGAAGAAGAACTCACTGTTGGGGTCGGCCGGCCGCCTGACCGGGGAGGATGGCCGGATCTCCGTTGGTGGTGGTGGTGTTGTAGGTGGTGGCATTGGGAGGTTGTAGGCCAGCGGAAAAGGAGGAGCACGGTGGAGGAGCTGCAGCCGGGGAGTGGAGGTTGGCCGTCGGGGTGAATGGCCGGCTGGGGGATGAGAGCAGCAGAGTGACAACGGCCGGGGTGCAGGCCGGGATGGCTGCTGAACAGGCCGGAGCAATGGCCGGGGGATTTCGAGCGTGGGGAGTTGGCTGTAGGCCGGAGGGAGATCATGAGGGGGTCGGAGCAGTCGCAGCAAGGCGGAGGGAGGACTGGCTGGTGGTGTACGGTGGTAATGGTGGTCGGATGATATGGGAGCCGGACTGGAGGAGGCCAGCGGAGTCCGCCGGAGCAGGAAGAGGGCCGCCTCGGGTGGTTGGCCGCCGGGCACTGAGGAGTCGGGGTTATAGGCCAGCGCCGGTGAATAGTATATGGGGGGGTGAACAGTGTTCCCCCCTTCCTTCTCTTCTCTTTGAATTCAAAAAATTAATTAAAGAAGAAGGAGAAGAAGAAGAAGGAAAGAGAAGAAGAAAGGAGGAAGGAGAAGAAGAATTTACATACATAGGAGGGATGGGATGGAGGCTTGAGGAGGGTGGGGTTTCCTAGGTTTTCTAAAGATTAGGGTTGATGTGACTTTAAATAGTAAAAGGGTGAGAGGGTGTTGATGGATCTAATGGTGAGGATGGACCCATAGAATGAGTGGCCCAGATTTGACATGGAGAGAAAAATAATTCATTTGGGAATGTGGGTGAGAGATTTCATTAAAAATTAATAGGGCTCCCTCATTGGTTTAAACAAATGGGTGTTGATAAAAATGCAAATTTGCAAATTAGCCCCCTTAAATTTGGGTATTTGCGCAGACACATAAAATGACAAAAATTTGGCGGCGATTCGGTGTCTGATGTTTTGTAGGGTCAGGGGGCGCTGTAAGTTTGGTACGGCTCAATTTACAGGGCACTGGAATTAAATTGGAATTTCAGAATTGGTTTAAAATGGTATCCTCAATTTAAATAGAAAATAAATGCAAGTTGTGTTCTAAAATTAATTAGGAGTACATGGGGCCAAAATCAGGTCAGGTCATCAATACCAATAATGAAGAAGACTTAGAACAGAATATTACCCTAATTTGGGCCGCACAAAAAATAGGTCAAGATTGCCTCCAATTTTTGATTGGAACGCACAACGATACAAAAATAGGAATTCAAAAAATAACGTCCGCGACAATTTTTTGTGCGGCCAGAATTAATTTACAAAGAGCATAATTATGAGTTGCAAAAATAACAGAATGGAAGGCGGGCATATCTAGGGCAAGATTGTGAAATTTGTTGGAAGACAAAAGCTAGGGTAGTGCTCCAAATATCAACGCAAAGGCAATGCGCAATAATTAATTAAAATACGGTAATTAATTACAAACTCCAAGAATTAAATTCTAGATAAAATAAGTAAATACGGAATTCTATAATTCGGACAGATGTTCATCTACTGGCTTCTAGGTCGAGTCTGCTAGTTCAAAATAAATGGACACTGCATATAATTATATTTAAATTACACATCACACATTTATTTAAATCAAATACACTATCATGAAATTAATTAATTGTAACTACCATAATATTAAATATTATAAAAGTCAAAAATACCCCTGTTTCCGGAATGTGGTAATGACAAGTCTACCCTCCTTAAAAGAATTTCGTCCTCGAAATTTAAAGTCCTCATAGTGGTGTTTACTCATATACATTATTATTTTCCATAAATAGTGAAATTCAACCCGCATAATCCTGAAATAGTCCACCTTGTCGTTTCACAATTTTCAAAAATTTTGAAATTACTATATTCCTGAAATATCCTCAAATAAAATCAGTTTCCATTTCCTCACAATTTCCATGAATTTAAATTGAAAAATATTTATACTCGAAATTTGATATCTGTTCCTCAAATTTAATTTCAATCAATGTATTGAATCTCGTCCCAAAAGTCTGAATCCAAACAATAATCCATCAATGATCTAATTCTTCAGTTTCCTCTTTTCCTCAAAATACTTAACAATGCGATACTTATGGATCCTTCAATGTAATGTCCGCAATTATAAAATTTTTAAATTACTATCTTGCAATCAAATATATATAATGATAATTTTCCAAATTTTTCTCAAATTTTCAATGATAAATTATATCATAGCTAACTTTCCTAAAATTAATAAACCATCAATTCTGCCATGTGAAATTTTTAATCCTTTATTTAAATTAATGTTTATCCTCAAATTTCGATCATACCTCGATCTTCGTAATTATCAAGGATCCATCAATTTTGTTATATTACTCATTAACCCTTTATTTAAATGAATGCTTATCCTTAAATTTTTAATCATCTTGTCCCTTTCGTCCAGTCATAACCTTTTCAAAATCTTTGCTATGGTCTAAACCCCAATGATCGTGGTTTAAGAAAAAATTTTACCTACAGCCATGCAATTTAAGAAAATATATAGGTTATGTATCTTTTGTCATGGTATTTCAGTCTCTGTTAGGGTGCACTACTAGCTATATTCTAACAAGAAAATCATGAATACGAACTACAGCACTAGGGAAATCAATCAATCAAGAGACGGGAACATTAGGAAAAAGAACCTGCTACCATATTACTTGTAGTATCTACTATCTCTAACAAACACTTAACTCTAGCACATTTACTAACTAATTCCTATTCATGTACACTGGTACCCATATCAACTAGTCATTTATCCACAAGATCCATGAATATATCCATGTGCACACACATGTCTATTAACACCTAAATCTGATGCCAAGAATCTCTAATATAACCATGATTTAATAATACATCTAAGTTGATACCCCTATCTCCTTAGTACCATACCCTCTGTCAGTTCCCGTTCCTACTACAATTGTCCATACTATTTTCTCATCGCTCCAGTGCACACCAAGTGTAACACCATACTAAGTGCTAACCCTTTCTAATACAAATCTAGATGGACACCCAAGTCAGTCTGCGGTGCCATCTCAATCCTGCTCAAGTTATCAGATCCTTACACATGTATATCATCTAATTATATATTAATATTCATATTTCTCATCTACCATAAAATTAATCCTCAAAATAATCGTCAAGGTTTAACTTCTCGATCAACTTAAAAATAAATTGTATATACCTCCTCAAAATTAGATACTTAACATCGAAACAAAATTTAATCACTTCTAAAATCTTTGTAGCCTTAACCATGTTTATTGAATTCATATTTGAAATCCTAAAAAAAATTTAATGACAAAATCTTAACTCCTTAATTATTCTAAAAATACAATCTTATTTCCACCTTTTAATTTATAACTCCACAATGTACATATCAGTGCTCACGGTCTCTAATACTCAAGGTGCACTCAATGCATCTAGTGTCAATAATTGTGTACTAAAATTGTACTGCCTGAATCACTTGTACTATTACCTCCAATGATCAAAGTTATCATCAACTGTGTTTTCTTTCATGATTTCAATTTATGTCAACTGGTATATCATCTAATTATCATCACACCGAGTGCTTACTGTTACTAGCACCATTTTCAATAATCCTTGATATAGAATCATCGGCACTCTTGGTATTATATTACTAGCTTCATTAATGAATCATCTCATCAAGCTCATTAGAACTCATGTTTACCTGTACCTTCTATAATACTCATGTTTCTTTACTCTCATGGGCATGTGTATGGTTCTTCATCTCGATTGATGTATAGGTATTTTCCTTTATCCCTTTACAGCCTGTTAAACTGATCTGTGATACGCCTCACCATTTTCATTACCAATTCCGATATTTCTCTACCCATGACACCTCATTAACTCTTTATGAGTATATATTTCCTTACCTTTAACACTTCCGATATCAATCATCAAATTGAACATCATGCTCCATAAATCCTTAACACAATTCCTGGATACTTAATTGTTCACGTAGATCATCCAATTGCATAATCATGATTATCCAGGACGGGTATGTTGGCTCTGATACTAACTCTTGAACTATCACTGTTACTCTATACTCTCCTTCTACTCACAGTCTCTAATGACCTTATCCTAGAACCATTGTTACAAGGTACTATGCTATGGGTTAATTCTAGATCAAGGCCTACTGCTCACATGTCCAACTAGAAAACACTTACAAACTCACAAGCAGCACTCAGTCAATACTAATACTCAAGACACAGACATAATTACAATTCACTAATTATCATACTTAACAAGGAACCCTCAAGGAATAGAAGCTCAAAAGGAATTGGATTGAGGACAGGAGGTATCTTTACTGCTAGTAAAGAAAAGAAGCGATGGAACAAAGTCCTGGAATAACAGAAATAGATAAGTCTTGAGATGATATTTTAAGAACCAATTTAAGATACAACCTGATAATCATACACGTCTATCCGAAATTATGACACTCAGAATCCTCGCCACGCCAGTAAGCATAGACGCGATAAACGACAGGTTCCGTAACTAAGGTATGCAACCCTATAATCATGTCATCTAGAATCCTCGCCACACCAACCGGTATGGCTGCGAGAAACTCTAAATCTCATAACTAAAGTATGTACATCCAAGTTAGGTTCCTACGTTCTCGTCACGACAGCTAATATGGCTACGATAAACTCTAGATTCCATAACCAAAGTAGACGTTTTACCTTTCTCACTGTCCTCATCACTATGTCATCAGATTATACCATAAATTCTAGTCCGTAAAATTCATCTCAATATGAAATCAACTCAACAACGATACCAGGAATTAAAGTTAACAACTGGTCAACAAGAATAAACTCAATAATGATACCAAGATTTTAATTAATAACTGATCAACAAGAATCGAGTTCAATAACAACAAGCGAGAGCAGACGAAAACAAGGGAAAGGAATTTAAAATTAGAAATTATAATAAGATTCTCAAGGGTCATCCCAGGAATCTCTCAAGGAATTATGATTGAGTATTCGCTCTCGTCCTAGTATCCTACGTCCTAGATCCTATCGCAGGCACGCAGTAGTATAACAAGGATGCCACACTACAACGACATCGCACAACTCGCGAAGTCTGACCTGCATGGGCCACTACTAAAAATATGTCACGACCCGCACCCGGTTTAGGGGCACGAGTGCGTGGGTACGTCCAGCCTACGCCGCAGCATCTGTGGTAGAACGCTGTCTAGGTCATGTAACTATCTAATCAAACTCACGTGAATACCCAACTCCATAAGGAGACGTGGATATCATAAAATAATGCTAGGAATACTCAATCACCTAAACTAAAGCACGATGAGATATTAAGGCAAACAAAGAAATACAAGATAAGTCTAACGACAGAATAATCATACCTGCAATCATTAACTTCCAATTCCCAAGTGTGTCGGAAACCAGTCTACTAAGGTCACAGTCTGGAAAAATATTTTTCCAGTCAGGAAGGAGCAAAGTACATCTCTAAATAGTAGTTCTATATTAATGATATAAACTATGTAGCAGTTCTAGATGAAAATATACCAGATGCATGTATAGGTACAAGAAATGTACAATAAAAAAAATACTGGAAATACTGTAAGTAAATGCAGGAAGAGAAATAATATGTCAACGAGCAAGAATCCTATGACTAAGTGTGTGAGTACTAGCTTTAACATGTGATCGACTTGGGAACTTGATCAGGCTGGTTACATATGATTAGCTATGATTCATGGAAGGTCAGGCTAACCGTTGGTTAGCTATGATGCATGTAGAAGTCAGGCTAATCACACGTAACAGCTATGAAGCATGGAGATGGTCAGGCCGCACCCGACATGAGATATGGGGTGAGCTATGATGCATGAAAAGTTGGGTATGATCACATATCTACACTAAAATACTCCCCACCCCCGACTGGTATAGTAGATCCAATCATGGTACGCTATGGCACGGGATTCCCTACGAAGGTAGCAAATCTCCCCGGGAATCAGTGTCTGTACATGCACAAGATAACAAGGAAAATAAATCTTGTACAAGCTACACCATGAATAAGGAATAATATCTCATAACGAGATCCGTGTATACCAATCCGTGTAACCAGCGTATCAAGAGCATGGATATTTACACTAGATACAGTGAACATAGGAGATATCATAAATTAGAAACTAATCAGAGAATGTACTCGCCTTGGGTCCTTAGCTGGTAATTATTGCTGTCCTGTTCCAGAGTATCCCCTGGGTAAACCAACAGTCCTATAAGCATACCACAAGCAAAACCATATTTGCATCAGATGCTACACTAACACAGTCTAAAAACACTGAGTTCGGGACTTTCCTAGGTATGATACTGGTCACCTAGTAGATAGATACATAAATAAATATACATAACACATATGACATTCATAACAACTATATTTAAGAATATACATTTACTGAATATACATGTATACATATATATGTACTAGTGAAATATACAATTGTTTACATAAACCAAAATATGTTTTACAAGTACATATGTGTATATATCAATACAGTTTTTATACTGTATATATTTACATAACAAAAATATGTTTATACATGTATATATATATATAGGTACACATATTTATACCAAAGTATTAATTTAATATATATTTTACCAATATATAGTTATACCAAAATACACACATTTATATGTTCGTACATATACCAAAATAGTACGTATATTATATGCAAATTAGAGAAATTACACTATATTTTTATAGATATATATGTACACAAATTTACACAATACACGTATACGTATTTATATACACACACATATATATATATATATATATATATATATATATATATATATATATATATATATATATATATATATATATATATATATACGTATACCAATATTATATATACTAGAATCATATTGAATATATATATACACATACATATAATGTTAAACATTAATTTAAATACATACTATACTCATACAAAAATAAAAATAAATAATATACATATTCATATTTTAAATACATATACTAAGTATATACACTATACATTATGCATGTATTAAACATTAAATAAAAATAATACTATACATATACCTACACATTGATTAACTATATACAATTACATTCACATTAATTTAATACCTACAAATACATATACATTAGCTACATATATATATGTATATATATATATATATATATATATATATATATATATATATATATATATACATATGTGAAGAAGGAAAGAGGGAGAGGAAGAAGAAGAACTCACTGTTGGGGTCGGCCGGCCGCCTGACCGGGGAGGATGGCCGAATCTCCGTTGGTGGTGGAGGTGTTGTAGGTGGTGGCATTGGGAGGTTGTAGGCCAGCGGAAAAGGAGGAGCACGGTGGAGGAGCTGCAGCCGGGGAGTGGAGGTTGGCCGCCAGGGTGAATGGCCGGCTGGGGGATGAGAGCAGCAGAGGGACAACGGCCGGGGTGCAGGCCGGGATGGCTGCTGAATAGGCCGGAGCAATGGCCTGGGGATTTCGAGCGTGGGGAGTTGGCTGTAGGCCGGAGGGAGATCGTGAGGGGGTCGGAGCAGTCACAGCAAGGCGGAGGGAGGACTGGCTGGTGGTGTACGGTGGTAATGGTGGTCGGATGATATGGGAGCCAGACTGGAGGAGGCCAGCGGAGTCCGCCGGAGCAGGGAGAGGGCCGCCTCGGGTGGTTGGCCGCCGGGCACAGAGGAGTCGGGGTTATAGGCCAGCACCGGTGAACAGTATATGGGGGGGTGAACAGTGTTCCCCCCTTCCTTCTCTTCTCTTTGAATTCAAAAAATTAATTAAAGAAGAAGGAGAAGAAGAAGAAGGAAAGAGAAGAAAAAAGGAGGAAGGAGAAGAAGAATTTACATACGTAGGAGGGATGGGATGGAGGCTTGATGAGGGTGGGGTTTCCTAGGTTTTCTAAAGATTAGGGTTGATGTGACTTTAAATAGTAAAAGGGTGAGAGGGTGTTGATGGATCTAATGGTGAGGATGGACCCATAGAATGAGTGGCCCAGATTTGACATGGAGAGAAAAATAATTCATGTGGGAATGAGGGTGAGAGATTTCATTAAAAATTAATAGGGCTCCCTCATTGGTTTAAACAAATGGGTGTTGATAAAAATGCAAATTAGCCCCCTTAAATTTGGGTATTTGCGTAGACACATAAAATGACGAAAATTTGGCGGCGATTCGGTGTCTGGTGTTTTGTAGGGTCAGGGGGCGCTGTAAGTTTGGTACGGCTCAATTTACAGGGCACTGGAATTAAATTGGAATTTCATAATTGGTTTAAAATGGTATCCTCAATTTAAATAGAAAATAAATGCAAGTTGTGTTCTAAAATTAATTAGGAGTACATGGGGCCAAAATCAGGTCAGGTCATCAATACCAATAATGAAGAAGACTTAGAACAGAATATTACCCTAATTTGGGCCACATGAAAAATAGGTCAAGATTGCCTCCAATTTTCGATTGGAACGCACACCGATACAAAAATAGGAATACAAAAATTAACGTCCGCGACGATTTTTTGTGCGGCCAGAATTAATGTACAGAGAGCATAATTATGAGTTGCAAAAATAGCAGAATGGAAGGCGGGCATGTCTAGGGCAAGATTGTGAAATTTGTTGGAAGACAAAAGCTAGGGTAGTGCTCCAAATATCAACGCAAAGGCAATGCGCAATAATTAATTAAAATACGGTAATTAATTACAAACTCCAAGAATTAAATTCTAGATAAAATAAGTAAATACGGTATTCTATAATTCGGACAGATGTTCATCTACTGGCTTCTAGGTCGAGTCTGCTAGTTCAAAATAAATGGATACTGCCTATAATTATATTTAAATTACACATCACACATTTGTTTAAATCAAATACAGTATCATAAAATTAATTAATTGTAACTACCATAATATTAAATATTATAAAAGTCAAAAATACCCCTGTTTCCGGAATGTGGTTGTGACATATACATTTTCGTACTTGCATTATCAAGTACGTCATACCATAGGACACTTGACACTGTTTATGAGATAGAATCTTCCTGAGATATTCGTGGTAATTCTGTATAGGTTACAGAATTCGTGACATAGACTTTATACATATGCTTAGCTATCATTATGACTCGTTGCATCAGTTAGAGGTCATGATCATGCGTGACATGGACATGAGACATTGTGGACATGAGACGTGTGATTACATTGGGTGGGGAGAGACACACAGGCTACAGGTTGATTATATTATTATGGTACCGTAGCCACGTCGAGCTAGGTCCCTACATGATATCACTGCTACCGACTCCTCGACACAGAGCTTGTAGTAGTCTCAGCCTGAGTTTCTAGTTATGCTCTCATTTTGTATATCACTTAGCTGGTTATATATTTTACCCTTTTGATTCATTTCATATACTACATTTATTTGGCTTGAGTTATTCTTAAACCTTGCTATGTCCACTGAGGACCTGGAATCTGGATTATGTCCCCAGGTTTAGCAGAGGAGATCTACCCCGAGGTGTACGGGACAGGAGCAGGCACTGGAGCAGTACCAGAATCAGAGGGCAAGGTGGTCGTCGAGGATTTCTCCTGAGTATCTGGTTATTATATGTAGTTATTTTATTATTAGTCTCTTATCTCCTGTTTATTGAACTGTTGTACCAAACTCATTATCGGGTTGTTCTCCGAGATATGTTTTATTGAGACTTGATGTTGCTTTATATTTCACATTGATTGTATTTATTTCTGTGGATGAGATTAGTACCATAGACCCTTATTATTGTATTACAGCTTAAGTACATCCCGATGGGTCCATTAAATTGGGTTTGCCCATCGGTGTGTGCTGCTGGCCATTGCCACGTGTCTAGTCCATCGGTATTTTAGGACTGGGGCATGACAAGAAGTACAGTCAAAGTCATTGTGTGAGTTAAAAGAATTGCAGCTATGATACAAAATTCAAGGCTTAGTCCATTCTTGCATTGTATTATTGATTGACCCATGTAGGAAGATTCAAGTTGTTAGCGACATCTATCCTAATGCATAATGGGCAGTCATTGTGAGAAACGTTCAACCCATATATTAAGATAGGTAGGGGATTGTTGGAGATTTTTTATTGGTTGTGTGAGGTTTTCTCTCACAAAGCTAGAAAGGTAGTCCCACATTGGAAAATACTCCAAATGGGTATCTCAATATAATATCATGTGGGTATTGAGAGATACGCATGGGGTGGTGGCCCAAGGGTGGATGCCATGTGGGATATTTTCCTAGTAGGATTAAGGCTAGACTTCTCAAAGAAAGCATTTATGCTTTTTGTCACACTCTTGGGAAAATTTTCTTATGAGCTATAGCGACTCGGACTCGGACTCGGGCTCAAGGGCTCAAAGTGGTGCTTTGATGGTGCACTTTGCACTTAGCATGTCTGCATCATCGTATGGCGCTCGTTTGCTCATTTTATATGCGATTTTTTATGCGAGTTGCATACGCGGGTGCATGCTTATACGCGTATGCGTACATGCACGACTGTGCTGCTGGTTTATGCGCTCAGTGTAGAAGCATGAAAAAAATGCTGCAGAATTATACGCAGTATGCATAAAACCTGCGTAAAGCAGAGTTTCAGTGCTGTGTGGCGTAAGACATGACTTCAGAGCCATCGGCGTACAGCAGAGCTTCATCACAAGTACAGCATAAAATATAGCTCCAGAACAACTCACGTAATACAGTATTTTCAGACTGCTTCGGCGTAAAAAGGTTGTTACATCGCCACTTTGGCGTAAAACCCGCTCACTTTTAATGCAGTGGGAAGTGGTACGAGGAACTCTTCGTATTCCTCGAACGAACCTGTCAGATCATGCAGTGAACCTGACTCCTGACAAAGAGTACTGCACGACTACCCAGACGACGACTGTAATGATGTTTCGACACAGAGACCCAGACCGTCGTTTAGTGACATTTTCTTGATACAAATTGCTTTTACGCATTCAAGGGAATACGCTGTCTAGTTTTATACAGGCAGACGTGAGCTTTTACGCTCAGCAGGAGACGAAATGAACCGCCACGTTAAAAGCTACTCTTTGTACAGAGCTCGAGGTACGTCTCTGTAGTTAATGCGCATGATGGGGGCAGATCTCCGCATTTAATGCACGAGATTTGGTTCTACTTTCAAAGACTGGGTGAGCCATAATTATGGCTAATACATCCACATCAGCACCTCTGCATATTACGCCATCAGGCTATTTTTAGCTATAGGAGCACGTTGTATGCTATCTCCTTGAAATACGCTGACCTGGCTATTTTCAGCTACAGGAGCATGCCGTATGCTATCTCCTCGGAATACGCCAACTCAGGTTATATTTGTCTTGGTGCGTGATAAGGCTATATGGTCCAGAATACGCTCAAGACCTCAGTCAAGAAAGGAGGATCGGCTATCATTTACGCTAGCTACCTATCCATGCAGCATCAGGCTTCTACGCCTACTAGGCTTCTATGTCTACTAGGCTTCTACGCCTACTTGGCTTCTACGCCAACTTGACAACTATTTGGATTCTACGCCATGGTGACAGTCATTGGCTTCTACGCCAATCATCTCTACGCGAGGGGCAGTTACCTACGTGGCTTGCATGCCGTGATCTTCGCAGTAGTTATACGCATTATCTCTTAATGGGATACGCGTCACACTCGGATTCAGAAGATTATTTATACGTGGAGGGGGGAAGTTATTATAACCGCCGCGTAAAAAGTGCCACACTCTCCACTGTTCGGCTTCTATGCCGACTGGACGGTTACTGTCACCAAACTCTATAAATAGAGACCTCTATTGACAGAGGTCAGGGGACAAAGAATTGGAAGGAAAAGTCGAAGAATTGAAGAGAGAGGTCAAAAAATCGAAGAGAGAAGAGCACAGACAGAGAGTAGTGATCGACGATCTTGGCATCGAGCATCCACTCCCTCTTGCAATCTTTGAAGAAATTCCTTCTTCTACAGCACTTCTTCATCATCGTGTGGTCCAAGGGACAAAGTGATCGACCGTAGATCAGACTCCTATAGCAATATTTACCCAGATTAAATTTTTGTACTTAACATCCTCGTATAGGATTAATTGTACTTCTTGTTTGTAAACCAAAGAAAGGGTTTCGTATAAACCTAGTTTTATTTCTTTCGTTTATTATCAAACACAAGATGGCGACTCTGCTGGGGACTACTTTCTCATCTGATGAGAAAGCAATTGCTCAACACGATGCAGTATCAGTAGGATCAATGAAGAAGACCTTGGTCGACCAATTCGACCAGTCAACCCATAAAGACATGCTTCGAGCAGGGGGGAGCTCTCACCCCCTCTCTGTCCAAGATAACAAGAAACTGCGTAAGGTGTGGATGCTCCGGACATCTCCTCCCATTCCTGCCGACTCTCAGGTTTCTCCGACCAACGAGGTTGTAGCTTCGCAACCTGCGTGCCCCACGCGTAAAACTGTCTCCCATTTGTAATGTGGCAGACAAAACTTCTGGCAATGCCTCAGTGCTAATCCAGAAGTCTACTCCGCGCTCTGCGCGTAAAATTCTGTCTCCCGTCTGTGACGTGGCAGACAAAACTTCTGGTTATGCCTCAGTACTAATCTAGAAGTCTACTTTGCGCCCTGCGCGTAAAATTCAGTCTCCCGACTGTGACGTGGCAGATAAAATTTTTGACAATTCCTCAGTGCCAATCCAGAAGTCCACTTCGCCTTTTGCGCATAAAACTCAGTCTCCCATTGCTGGCAGGGCAGACAAAACTTCTGGCAATGCCTCAGCGCCAATCCAGAAGTATACATCGTGCACCGCGCGTAAAAACTCATCTTTCGTCGCTGACGGGGCAGGCATAGTTTCTGACAAGGCCTCGGTGCCAAGTCAGAAATCTCAAATGTGCTCTGTGCATAAAAATACATCTCGCGCCTATAAGGGGGCAGATGGTCCCTGCAATCTTCGCAAGGGAAAACAAGGGGCGAATTTCCCGACCTCTCGGCTTTTACGCCATCAAGAGAAGAATCTGCCCGCTCTCCAGATTATGCGAGAAGCTGAAGGCCGATTGAGGACTTCCTCAGTTTTATGCCAGCCTGAGCAAAATTCTAGACTATGCCAGGTCCAGCCCCACAGCATAAAGAAAGCCCAGTTTATGGATAGATACGCTCCTCGTGGATCCTGTGCTACCCACATGGCTGAACTACTGTATACGGGTGGCAGGGGAAGAGTTATGGTTTCCAATATCCGTATTCCAAATGATGCAAAAAGGCAGAATAAGCCTTCTTCCTCTTCTTTTGCTGTTAATCCTCCTGACTTGCGTAATTTCTTGACCCAGAAACGCAAAGACAGGAGTCATAATCAGGATTTAGTTCCCCTGACTACCAAATGTGGAGAGATCATGTGGGAAGATGCATCAACATCTAATGTCATCATGACTTATGGGCCACATGAAGATTCTGTCTTTATTGTTCCACCAACTCGCGACGACCGGCATCAAATAATCTTCGGTCGAATACGGAATAGACCAGTTGTATATGAAGAATCTCGCGAGTCGGATGTTGGCAAAATACAAATCCACAGATATAGCCCACAAGCTTTAAAGATTATACAAAGCTTGGGTTATGATTTAAAGTTGAAACAAGGCCTCAACCATGGAAAAGGCAGACGAACACCGTTGCATGGTAATCCTTACTATCAACAAACTCGTTTTGGGTTGGGGTACACTGCATCTCTTGCAAACTCTAAACCTCGAGAGTCTGATCCTGCACAACCAGAGGCAGGAACTTCTAAATCAACTTCTGTGGACAAACGCCATGACATGTCTGGGGGTAGCCTACCTCGACAAAATAGGGCAGCATCCAAAGCTGGGGGTAGAATTCCCTCAGAATCCGAAGATGATGCAACGATGACGATCTTCTCGGAAGACCGTAAAACTCAGGCATCGGGAGCCCGAAGGCCAAAAGGGACTTTCTCCTTCAATGAAGATGATATCATTGAAATCTTCAATATATTGATGAAGGAACACAAACTTTGGCTACCCAACATCAGATATCCTGAGAGGGCTGGCAAAGTTGATAACCCAGATTATTGTCTCTTCTATCGGTACATTCATCACCCTACAAGGGCTTGCTATATACTGAAAAGGAGAATCCAGGAGTTGATCGACGCCAAGGTCATCACTTTGCATCTATAAAATGAGGGGACGATCACTACAAATTGATTTCACTTTAACGTAACAATTTGCTCCCTCAAGAAAATATCGGATGATGAGTCCCTAAAGTTTCCCCAGCGGATTCTTCAGGTCTATCCCCACTCAAAAAATTACTCTACAGTGAATTTTTCGGACATGAGTTCACATTCATATTACCTCTGAACTATTGTCCAAACATTTCTTTATTTTCCCAACTGAGTTTGTCATATTCATATTACCTCTGAACAAACCTTCCTGGTTTGGCTATCAATTATCATGTCCATACTACCTCTGATATCGGTTGTCATCTCAACTTAATACTCGTACTTAACTCTAAGTACGCCAATGGTGTTAAGTCCACAAAAACAGCCATATCCATATTACCTCTGAGTAGATATATACCTCCATCCCCAATGGAGTCATAACTCAAAAGCATGTCATGTTCATATTACCTCTGAACAAACTTTCCGAATTTTTGGCTATCGATTATTATGTCAATATTACCTCTAATATCGGTTGTCATCTCAACTTAACACCCGTACTTAACTCTAAGTACGCCAGTGGTGTTAGGTCCATAAAAACTGCCACGTCCACATTACCTCCGGTAGGGCTTGTCCTAAACTTATTACTTGCACTCAAGTGCACAAGAAGTAATAGGTCCACAAAAAAATTCCCCTGTGGAATTCCCGCAATAGAAAATGAAATATTCATGTCCATATTACCTCTGAACTATCCTCATTTTTCCAGTAAAGAAAGAGTCAGTCCCTATTCATCCCTACAGAGTCGTATTTTATCGCGTCTATATTACCTCTGTCAGGATTTGTCTCAAACCTATTACTTGCACTAATGTGCGCAAAAAGTAACGGGTCCACTAAAAATCCCCTAGTGGGATGACCTCAACAAATATGGTATCGTACTACGTCCATATTACCTCTGTACGATGTCTAAAATTCGCGCAAACAATCATAAAGAAATGGAGGACCCTTATATGATTGCAAATGGCACTTACAGATTAGCCAAGTCTAATAATTTTTTTTAGCTACTATCAACTACAAATCCTCGAAGAAGTACTATACTTGATCTCCTTCGTTTAACGGAGTATGGTGAAGATCTTATTCTGACGATACTACATACAAAGGTTAGCTGGATCATATTCTATCAGGTTCATGTGACCTCCGAATAGATATCCTTAACTAATTTATAAGCCTATCATGTTCATATTACCTCTGATAGTGTTTAGTATACAAATTTAGTTGGATTATATTCTTTTAGGTTCATGTTAACTCTGAATAGATTTACATTCAGCAAAACCTTAACGAAAGTATGTCATGTTAATGATACCTCTGATTTTACTTTCATCTTAGCGTATCATATTCTAAAATGATGGGTCCACAAAAGTCAGAAAATGTTCCTTTATTATCTCCGAGAAATTACAGGAGAAATAAAAAAAGTACATCATTGGGGAGGAGGAGTCAAATCACGGATCTGCCGCGCCAGAGAGGCCATTCTCTCATTCCTGGATCTCAAAACTGCAGCACGAGCCCGCTCCAACCTTGCCTCCTCATTGTTCAAGGCAGACAGTTCAGACCGAGCATGTACAAAACCGGCATGGATGACACCCACACGTGCCAGGTTCTGCTGAGCCACTTCCATTCGGTCCTTCAATACATCTCTAGCTGTCGATAAAGCAAGAGCCCTCTCCTCTGCCTGAGCGAGTTCATCTTTCAATTTGCGGACCCTCGCTGCCTCTTTCTCATATTTGGCCTCGCACTTAGCCAGTTGGGGAATGACATACCCCAATACGGTATGCTCTTCATTTATCTCTTACTACTGAGCCTCGATGGATTTGCTCAGAGTTTCTATCTCCCCAACAAGCCTCGCAGTCAAGGATTCATATTCAGCCTGAATCAGGTCATCAATACCGCTTCGAGACAGTTGCAAATACTCGTTAATGGGTTATTTTAAACCATTAACTATTTGCTCCAGCGCATCAGCTCTCCCAGCATCTTTAAAATTTTTGATCGGCGCTATCGAGAGCTGGGAGGACGTCTTCAGAGCTTCGAAGCCTAGATTCTTCTCCAGCACCATTGATATCAGCATTTTTAAAGTGATATAGAAAATGCTAGTATACTGCTCAACTAGCATGGCGAAATTCGAATGGACGCTGGGAGTGGATGCAATATCGGTGAATCCCCTTCCAGGAATGACTGAAGAAGGTGTCGTCACAGTCGTCGCTTCAGCAGATGGCACGACAAAAGTAGAGGCACAAGCAACGGTCGAAGTGGCTGACGTACTCAAAGGAGGCATAGTCATGATGACAGGCTCATCCTCCTCTGAAGATATCGGGACTGTATTGGGTGAGCCAGCACCCGAAAATATTTTCTCTTCAAGGTCGAGCACCGTCGTTTCATCGGCGGGAGCCGCAACAAAGCCAAAGGTTGCGTCGACGCTGCCCTCCCCGTAGATGTCTTCCCCTGAAAAGAAGACAAGAGAAAGTTAATATCAACTTGATGCTAATTTTTCTAGAAGAGGTGTAAAGACAATATTTATCCATGGCTGATGGTATATATGTCGCGTCTACAACCAGTACAGCTAAATTATTTCTTAATGATGCTAAGCGAGCTGTCATACCTGGAGAAGGGGGTGCACCAAATGACGTCTTAGGGTAGTCATCCAAGTCTTCACCCAGATCCAATCAAGGCTCATCGGGTGGAATCTCGCTGGATATACTTACAAACACAGCAGGGGTTATTCCCGTTACTGGTCTGGATAAAGGTATATACAATCTTATTTTGCTTGGCCTCGAAGGCGATCTTGTAGCACTACCTGAAGCGGTAGCAGCGACCGCAGTCTCGAGCAAAGAATCTCCGGCACTGCCAGCCGGAACTGTGGAGGTTCCCTCTCTAATAGGCGAAGGACCTCTAGTCAAAAAATTATCCCCAACAGGGGAAACATCAGGTTCACTCCTAGGAGCCTCATGGCTGGAAGTCTTGATAGGACCACTAACAGTCTTCTTTTTCTTGCGAGGGGAAGTCTCTTTCAGAATAGGAGCCCTTCGCTTACTGAGGATAACAAGAGGCTATGCAGGCGGAGGTATTACGCCTCTCGGTACTGTCAACAAAATCCCTTCTGGATCGACAAAGTCTTCACCTTCGTCAGAGGAAACTGATAGGACTTCCTCTCTTCCAGCGGACTTATGAGAGGGCATCCTAAAACTTCTACGTATATCAAAATTGCAATAAAAGGTATTGATGGCCACATAAAATTGGGCGTACGAATGGATGATGCGCAACTCCATGGAGAGAGAAGTCGCGGGCACAGTAAAGGTTGCTCCAGTACAACCCATTATGAAGTACCACCATCCTCTCGCTCCATCAATAAGTCCACCTTTAGACTTGAAGCTGGTGATGGCATTTCCCACATGCAATTGGTCATACCCAAACTGCCTGGTGAACCGACTAGGCAGATAGGGCTCCAAGAAGCAATAATCTTCACTTCTGTACAACAAATGGGAAGGTCTGATGCAGATCAACCAATAAAAAGCTTCAGGAGAAAGAACGGTCTTTCCTTCACCAGAATCTTGAAGTCTCGTCCCCTGTTGATTGAGGTGTACAGTGGGGACAATACAGAAGAGCTTCCAGCTATGAGCAAAATTTAATGCTCGTCAATAGTCTACGATGGTGGTCACGTTCCAAGTGGAATTCATGTAATTCAATAAGAAATTATTTCCCGAACTACTGGCAGAGCCGGGAGACATCACCCTGGGGTTATGAAGAATTAACCATCCCATCAGATATAGGAATGGTAATTCTACCCTGGGAAAACTTTTACGCCGGGTTTCATCTGCAAGCAGCCCATCAGTAATGGCCCTCAGGCCAGCTTGTATCCGGCATACCATGGCAGAGAGCAGGCCCAGTCTTGTCCCAAACACCAAATACACTGCAGGCCATAAGGTGTTACGATGAATGCGATTCGAAGACGCAATGCCAGGTACTACCAATCGGTGTAGCCATACAGAGAGGAAGCCAGCTAATTGAGCTTCCCTTGACAGAGGCTTACGGTAATGCCTCATATAACTGTAGGCTTTAGTGCCTGCAGGATAACTCCCTATCCCCTCATCGAGAACTTGATCTGAAGCCCCAGCGTCTTCAATAAGATCATCGACTATTTGAGCATTAAGCACGCTCAGAAAGTTCAAAGGCTTATCCCTGCTATCCACAACTTTGTCTGGCTTAGCATCTCTGGCCTGATGAAAGAAGAGATAGGACGCCCATTTGTTGGTATAAGCCAAATCGGAAGGCTCATTGTAGAAGGTGGTACATGCTAGATAATGGCTCATTAGCTCCTGGTACACTGCCACTACCCGAGGGATTGTATCCCCCAGCTCCCTGTTTGTGGGAACATACTCTTCATAAGGAGTATCCCCATTGGCAGTCTTGAAATCTCTGCCATCTCATGAAGGGCCAATCCCAACTCCCCTAGCGGAGTGGCAAAAGTTCCAGTGAGCGAGATATACCACTCCATCAAAGCAAAAAATAGGTTGGGGTTGGGAGGTAACCCAACACTGGTAGCACTCGCAGCCGCGAATAGACCAATGCTCTCCAGCTCCGTCTGAAAATGCTTCAGGGGCCAGGCAGCTAAACGGGCCCATCGAAGATTTCCAGGGGTAAGCCACCCGTTGGTCCGAGGATTAACTTTGGGGTATACTCCCCCATGCCCCATAAAGTCATTGCAAAAAGTTGATAATTGGACTGGCTGGAGCAGTGAAGTGTCCTCACTAGGGACGCTGCCCAGCAGTAATCCCCTGAAAGGCACGACAGGGCCTGAAGGACGGCTCACAAATAATCCTTGGTCTGATCCTTTCTAATAAAATATCTTCTCCGGCTGGACGTGAAAATTAGGGGTCAGGGTCCACGACATCTTCCTGGGATGCGTGGCATGGAAGAGTGCCGAGATAGGGTAATCTCTCGGCATCCTGGGCAGGTACATGACCATGCCCCCAGCAGTAAAAATCCAGTTCTCCTTCTTGGGCTTCGTCTGGGATTGTTTATCAATCATATCCCCGAATAGGAAAGATGGTTTTATATATTTGGCCCCATCTAGATACGTCAGGGGCTCTCCGTTGATCATACTCAATAGCATTCGTTCTCCTTGAGACGATATCAGAATTCCCCTTCTTCAGGATACTGGGTTCCAGAAATAGGGAATGTCACGTGGGACAAATCCTCCAGGTAATTAGAGTTCAGCATCCTAGCAGCAAAACCCATCACCTCAGCCAACAGATGTATCTGCAAGTCCACTACAAAATGCAAGAAGAACAAGTCAGTTTCTATACTAGACATTACAGTCTTGTAGCTTACGCCAAAGATCAACAGTCTGTGCTTTTATGCCAAGACTGTAAAAACTTGAGTTTTTACGCTGGAATCTATTTTCGAGGCGTAAAATTCAAGATTGGCAGTATACATAAAAATCTGACAGTCTATGTTTTTATGCCAGACTGCCAAAATCTAAGTTTTTACACCAGAATTTTCATCCAGAACGTAACACTCAAAGTTTGTATTATACGCCAAATTTTGACAGTCAAAGCTTTTACGCCAGACTACGAAAATATGGAGTTTTTACGCTAACACATTAGGAATGTGGGCGTAAATGATAAAACATCTCTGTGCATCATCTTCCTCGAAGGGGCTCTCAGCACAGAAGATGACCTAGCGCGTTCACGTACAACGTGTGCGAAGGGTTTTCTTCGTTTTTGTCGTCCCAAAATCTTTACCTATGACGCCTGGTGCACAGCTTGACGGTGGGACACTACGTTCAGAGCGAGGTTCGCTCTGTCCAATGGGAGTCGCTCGTGCTTGAGCAGAGGAGCGAGAAGAGGAGGCAGCTTTCTTTTCCTTAGCGGTGGAAGCGTGTTTCGGTGCCATTGCTAAAAACTCAGAGTGCTCAGAGAAGAGGCGAAGAAGAGCTCTCAAAGGAACAAAGGATTTTTTTTCAAAAGACAGATGAAGAGTTTCTTCTCTAAAGGCCTTGGGGTATTTATAGAGTTCAGATAAAATCTTCGAATCCCTAACCAAATCCAATATTTAATATTCGGTTATGATTGGGAACCACGTCATCCTATCATTTAGGGGAGACGGACAGTCAGCGGATTCAAAAAAAATTCGTGCAGAACAAGTCTATGGTTTTACGCCCGGATGCTTTTACGCTCGGTAGCTTTTATGCTCGAGAGGCTACAAACCTACGACTTCACGCTCAAAGGCTACAAATCTATGATTTTACGCTCAGAAGTTTTTTACGCTCAGAGGCTACAAGTCTACGACTTCACGCTCGGAAGTTTTTTTTTAAGAGGCTATAAATCTATGGTTTCACGCCCGGATGCTTTTATGCTCAGCAACTTTTACGCTCGAGAGGCTACAAACTTATGATTTTATGCTCATCTACGCTACGGATCTATGACTTTTCGCATATCTTAAAATATGCAGGCCAGAGTATGCGTATATCTGAACAATTCTCAAGACGGCCAATTATAAGGGTTTACACAGAAGATGCTCCTACTTGGCCTCAGAACATCCCAAGTACCCAAAACATACAAAGTTCAGCATTGAAAATGACTCTTCTTCTTGGGTCGATTGGAAGTTTATCTATAATTCAGTCAGAATCTTTTCTCTACAGTTCAAGCATGGTCAGTTTTGACAGCCATTTCTCGCCCTACTTCAAGGGATTTTCGGAAAATCATTCTTGAAGATGGTGGTCTGAATAAGAATTCTTCTTATCAGAGAAGTGACAGTTCAGAATTCTACGCGACTCATCATTCAAAACAGCATGACAGTTCGGATATTCGACTTAAATGCTAAGCAGCTTTCTACGCATCTTCAGTTACGCATAAAAGACGGGACGAGACCAAATACTCTTTTTATCAGAGTCGGCGTAAAGTTATTCAGATGTGTCGAAGCTACACATATTCAGGCTTTATCACAGCAAAAAAAAAATAGGAAATCATCATATGCGTAAAAGAAGACAATTTTATTAATCATGATTACATATGATGGAAATTCAGTCTACAAAGGATTTTTCATCTCCATGATTACATACAATGGAAATCCTTTTGCTACAAGGGTTTCTCATTTTCATTTAGGATCACACCAAGAATCTGTTCTGTCAGGTTCTCGTATTGGTGGAGATCTTTTTTCTATCTTCTACAGCAGTTCATCGACTTCCACAGTCGATGAACAAGAAAATGATTAATGACGGAAGGATACAGAACTGGGCTTGTATAAATTATTCAAGAGTCCATCCTCCATACGCCATGGCAGGCATACCCTAGAATTGAGTTGAGGGTTCAGACCCAACTCAATACTGGAAGACAGGGCCAGACTGTCGACCCTCGTCCACCGTCGTAACGGGAGAAAATACAGCTTGCGAGCTGTGTGGTCGAATATGACCATTCCTCTCTCTAGGACGAATCGCCATATAAAATTGCTGATCATCCCGAGCAAAGGAAGCTATGATATCCTTCCATGATACATCGTTGCAGAGGATATTTGCTCGAAGATGCCTTCTTTTTTGGCTCCTTACATGTTGGAAGAACATGATCTTCTTCTTCCTCAAGTCGACCTGACGAAGTTCGGCAATCATCTCTGTGTGGTTAAAAAAGTGTGGAAAAAATAGGTTGACCCATTTACCTTTTTATAGGCAGAGGAGAACACACCAAATCCCAACAAACTCCCAAAAAATTTGCCGAGAAATCAGCCTCGAGAACGAGTCAGACTTGATCGTTTTATGCTTCATTCAAAGTGTTTCAAATTACGAGAAATTTAAAAACTTTGAAGGGGGTCTTGTAGAAGCATAAAAAATATGCTGCAGAATTATACGCAGTATGCATAAAACTCGCATAAAGCAGAGTTTCAGTGCTGTGTGGCGTAAGACATGACTTCAGAGCCATCGGCGTACAACAGAGCTTCATCGCTAGTACAGCATAAAATATAGCACCAGAACAACCCGCGTAATACAGTATTTTCAGACTGATTCGGCATAAAAAGGTTGTTATATCGCCACTTTGGCGTAAAACCCGCTCACTTTTAATGCAGTGGGAAGTGGTACGAGGAACTCTTCGTATTCCTCGAACGAACCTGTCAGATCATGCAGTGAACCTGACTCCTGACAAAGAGTACTGCACGACTACCCAGACGACGACTATAATGATGGTTCGGCACAGAGACCCAGACCATCGTTTAGTGATATTTCCTTGATATAAATTGCTTTTACATATTCAAGGGAATACGCTGCCTAGTTTTATACAGGCAGACGTGAGCTTTTACGCTCAGCAGGAGACGAAACGAACCGCCACGTCAAAAGCTGCTCTTCGTACAGAGCTCGAGGCACGTCTGTGCAGTTAATGCGCATTATGGGGGCAGATCTCTGCATTTAATGCACAAGATTTTGTTCTACTTTCAAAGACTGGGTGAGCCATAATTATGGCTAATACATCTACATCAGCACCTCTGCATATTACGCCATCAGGCTATTTTCAGCTATAGGAGCACGTTGTACGCTATCTCCTTGAAATACGCCGACCTAGCTATTTTCAGCTACAGGAGCATGTCGTATGCTATCTCCTCGGAATACGCCAACTCAGGCTATATTTGTATTGGTGCATGATAAGGCTATTTGGTCCAGAATACGCTCAAGACCTCAGTCAAGAAAGGAGGATCGGCTATCTTTTACGCTAGCTACCTATCCATGCAGCATCAGGCTTCTACGCCTACTAGGCTTCTACGCCTACTTGGCTTCTACGCCAACTTGACAACTATTTGGCTTCTACGCCATGGTGACAGTCATTGGCTTCTACGCCAATCATCTCTACGCGAGGGGCAGTTACCTACGTGGCTTGCATGTCGTGATCTTCGCAGTAGTTATACGCATTATCTCTTAATGGGACATGCGTCACACTCAGATTCAGAAGATTATTTATACGTGGGGGGCAGTTATTATAATCGCCACGTAAAAAGTGCCACACTCTCCATGTTCGACTTTTACGCCGACTGGACGGTTACTGTCACCAAACTCTATAAATAGAGACCTCTATTGACAGAGGTCAGGGGTCGAAGAATTGGGGGGGAAAGTCTAAGAATTGAAGAGAGAGGTCAAAAAATTGAAGAGAGAAGAGCACAGACAAAGAGTAGTGATCGACGATCTTGGCATCGAGCATCCACTCCCTCTTGCAATCTTTGAAGCTATTCCTTCTTCTACAGCACTTCTTCATCATCGTGTGGTCCAAAGGACAAAGTGATCGACCGCAGATCAGACTCCTATAGCAATATTTACCCAGATTAAATTTTTGTACTTAACATCCTCGTATAGGATTAATTGTACTTCTTGTTTATAAACCAAAGAAAGGGTTTCGTATAAACCTAGTTTCATTTCTTTCGTTTATTATCAAACACGCTCAGGAGCAGTTGTGGCTGTGCTGCTATGCACATATGTGCAGATAGCGTAGTTAGCACATGATTTCGCTAATTGCGGGATTTAAGCAGTTAAGGAAAGATTGGTTTAATTAATCAGATCTGATTTTTGTGGAATTTGAATTTAATTTATTTTTATCTTTTTATAATTGGTTGGCGGTCAGGATTAGGGTTAGGGTTTCCACCCTTCTCTATAAATACTCTCTTTGTGTCCCTTTGAGAACTTACTTCGATATTGAGAGACGAAAAGAGGAAGTTGCTGCTACTGCCATTAGAGTCCATGAGTTTGTGCGAGTCGGTGCAGAGGTGACGATGAGCGTTCTAAAAGTTTTTCTCAGAACTTGCTGGTTCCTTGGAGCATATCGTGTGGGGCCAATCTTGCTTTGAGCAACGATGATCTTCATCAACCCAGCAAGCGTTGTTCCTATCTTCTTCTTCTTCTACTTCTCTTTTGCTAAGTTGAATTTCGTTCTGTCCTTATTGCAACTGCGTTTGCGAGGAAGAATGTAAATTTGATCTTTAAGTTTGTATTCTGGAAGTTGTAATCATGAGATATGCTTATTATTGTTCTTCGTTGGAATCGAGGATATCAGAGATGAACTCTTGTGTGAATCTCTGATCTTGACTACAACTTTAAGATCAAACAGAGGGTATACTGTAAAGTTTGCGATAACCTCTGTTCCTGGCCTTCGTTCATCCATCTTTGATAAGCCTAAAAAATAACAATATATATATATATATATATATATATATATATATATATATATATATATATATATATATATATATACCTTAAGCATCCCCCCTAGCCGTCAGATCGTGTATAAGTCATCTAATCTTAACGGTTGATTTGAACCATTCAAATCAACGATTAAGATTATATGACTTAAACATAGGGATGCTTAATAAGAGGATCCGGATCCTCTCTCTCTCTCTCTCTCTCTCTCTCTCTCTCTCTCTCTCTCTCTCTGTGTGTATATATATATATATATATATATATATATATATATATATATATATATATATATATATATGAAATTCATTATCCAGTGACTAACTCGTGAAATGTCAAGCAGCAACAAATTAATCAAACTATTTAGCTATATACAGTGGTTAATGATACATAAGCCTTATGGCAATTTGCATTTCTTGCTTATACCACAAACCCAATTATTCTTCTTCTATTTGAAGAAATAGAAGAGAAGAACATGTCTTGTTCCAAATACCCACCGTTCCAAAAATCTAATATTAACCTTTGAAGAACCTCTTTCATGACTTCCAGGGAAGAAGGCCACCAAATAAAAATTTGCTTTTATGTATATCTTTTGTTACAAGCAAATTTGTAGAATTATAGATATATCAATGATAATAGAATGAAGAATAATCTCTTAGAATAATGTTTCGTACACGACTTTTCCGTTGACCAGTAATACTACCTTATTATTTTTATGTTGTTTACAGGAAAAGATAACTAAATTTCTAACAAAAATGTGTTTTGTGAGCAAGAGAAGGATATGAACATAACGTCCTTTCAACTATTACAATAACATACTACTGTGTTAAAGTGAAAATATGGAGAAAAACAATTAATTAAAAATGTCAATGATTACTTGTAATGGTTTTTATATGGACAAAAACAAGAATTTTGATAAAAATGACACAAAATTTGATCAAGGTACACGAACAAATGGTGGATTGTGTTCGTTGTACATTGTGACGTTGTCCCTAGGATATTACTAATATCGAATATCTCATAATTGACTGATTCTATTGAAATGTTTGGATTTTAAATTTGAGTAGAGGGCAAACCACTACAACCTAACATGTAAATATGTCCCTTGCTAATGTGTTGTACCATATTTTGAAATATATGGGGTTGAAGAAAAATTATTTTTCGATTTTTATAATTGAAGAGTAAGGACGTATAATATTTTATTCTGAATTACTCTATTGAATCAATTTGGTTTTAGAGAACATGTCCTGAATAATAACTTAGTATATGAAACCCATTTTTATACTTAATTTTTAATTAGTAAACATAGGTGGCGATAATTTTGGAACAAGACTTGCTTCCACCATTAAACCTATAAAAAAAAAAATTATATAGTAGTATGCCTAATATTGTTTCGACTATAATTAGTAGGGTTGTTAACAACCTTCTCACAATTAGAAACCAACCTATTTGTATTGAAACATGTCCACGTCCAACCCACTTCTTCCGGGGAAGGGAAGGAAATCTCAACAGAACAACCACCAACTCCCAAATAATACCCATATTATCTAATATCCATGAGTTAAAGTTATTAATTACTCTCTTTCTCCCTCCCTCCTTGCTTCCTTCTGGCCAATATTAAGGTTTTTCGACGATTGAGCGAGCGAGCGAGCGATGAGTTGTTTTTCATGCTTCTCATCGAAGAGGTTTGATATTGTTGAAGAAGCGCGGCCTGTGGTGGTTGTCTCAAAACGGAGCACCGAGCAGCTGATCAATAAAAAGTCTGGTGAGTGACTGACAACACGGACAAATCCTATATATTCTTCAACCCTCTATACAATTTGTTATATGATTTTCTTTTCTACATGCTCTCTCTTTATATATATATATCATATAGTAGTCATGTTCACGAGCTTTGCCATATATTAGTCATGTTCAAGTTGTTATCTTTGGTTTTGAGAATCATGTTTTCACTAATCATAAAACATAATGCGGAAACGTAAAAGTGTACCTTTCTCCATTTCGTAATGTGAGATGTTTGATCTCTAGAAATCGTTTCTCTTCAACAACTCTTTAATTTTGGTAAGAAGGCAATTATGAACTTTTTTTCTTTTCTTTTTTAAACAATGAGACTCATCTTATACACATCTCATGATGTATCTAATGATTCATTATGTCCCTTCAAAAAATTGCAACCCTTCCCAAAAGATTTTAGACAACAAATGGGTGTGTGTCTATTCATAGAGATGTGAGAGAGGACTATTTCCTATATTTCAATAAAGTATTTTCTCCCATAAGGAAAATACAATTTATCAACCAACATATCAATTTGTATTATACATGTGGGACATAAATTCTTACATTCTCCCACTTGGCCAATATGATAAGACAATTGATAGGGCCTTAAGTTTAAATCTTGATATGGTTAATTCTTAAACACCATAATGACAAATTTACTAAAGGTGAGTCATGGCGGTTGTAAGTCAATTAAGAGACATATTTTTCTTCCATGTACTACAACCTTTAGAACATTTATCAGTATGATCTATAAGTTAGAAGTTTAACATTCGAGTCCAACATTAGAGTCTTAAACAAGACATTCCCGATCAGCATTTATCCAAACCATTATTTGTACAATATTTGGAAAACCAGGAAAAATAATTCAGAAATATATATATATATATATTGATGAGATCTCAAATCACATAGAACATAATACATAAGGATTACAATAATGGCTCTCAATTCTTACTACACATAAGACCCATTCTTTCAACATGTTCATAAAAGGTCTTTGGTTGTAGTCCTTTAGTAAGTGGATCCGCTATCATGAGTTTTGTATTCAAATGTTCTATGGACACTCGTTATTTCTGAACTTCTTCTTTAACAGATAAATATTTCAAGTCCATATGCTTGCCACCCTTGGAATATTTATTATTTTTAGAAAAGAAGACTACTGCTGCATTATCACAATAAATTTTCAGCGGCTTGGTAATAGTGTCGACAACTCCAAGTCCTGAAATAAATTTACGCAGCCATGAAGCCTGAATTGTGGCTTCAAAGCATGCCACGAATTCTGCTTCCATAGTAGACGAAGCTATGATGCTCTGCTTCGCACTCTTCCATGAGATTGCTCCTCCAGCCAATAGGAACAAATAACCAAATGTTGATTTCTGGTATCAATACATCCAGCAAAATCTGAATCTGAGTAACCGATGACTTCAAGGTGATCAGATCTTCTATATGTGAGCATGTAGTCCTTTGTCCCTTGTAGATACCTGAGAACTTTCTTTGCAGCTTTCCAATGTTCAATTCCAGGATTGCTTTGGTATCTGCCTAGCATACCAATTGCAAAGCTAATATCCAATCTTGTACAAGTTTGAGCATACATAAGACTACCAACTAGAGCTGCATAAGGAAATCTTTCCATTTGCTGGTGCTCTAATTCATTTTTAGGACATTGCATAAGGCTAAATTTATCCCCTTTCTGAATTGGCATTACACCAGCTTTACAATTACTCATTCCATATCTTTGAAGAACTCTATTGATATATTCTTTCTGAGAGAGGCCTAATAATCCTTGTGATCGATCTCGGAATATTTCTATTCCTATCACATAAGATGCCTCACCCATATCTTTCATTTCAAAGTTCTTAGAAAGATATTTCTTGATTTCGTGCAACAAACCAAGATCACTACTTGTCAACAATATATCATCAACATACAAAACCAAAAATATAAACTTACTCCCACTGATCTTCAGGTATATACACCAGTCAACGATATTTTCTTTAAAACCAAAAGATGTAATGATACCGTTAAACTTAAGATACTATTATCGTGAAGCTTGCTTAAGTCCATAAATTGATTTATTTAGTTTACAGACCATGTGTTCCTTGCCCTCAACCAGAAAACCTTCTGGTTGTTCCATATAAACTTCCTCTTCTAAATTTCCATTTAGAAAAGTTGTTTTCACATCCATTTGGTGTAACTCTAGATCATAATAAGCTACCAATGCCATGATTATTCTAAGGAAATCCTTCTTTGAAACAGGAGAGAAGGTTTCCTTGTAATCAATACCATTCTTTTGAGTGTAACCTTTGGCTACTAATCTGGCTTTATATCGTTCAATATTGTCATTTGAGTCACGTTTGGTCTTAAAGACCCACTTGCAACCAACTTTTTTCGAGTTTTCAGGCAATTCTACTAAATCCCAAACTTTATTATGTGCCATTGATTCCAACTCTTCTTTCATGGCATCAATCCATTTATTAGAATTGACACATTTTATGGCTTGTGGAAATGTTATTGGATTACTTTCAATTCCTAGATCATAATCTAATTCTTGTAGATAAACCACAAAGTCATCCGAGATGGCTGATTTTCTTTGTCTTTGAGACCTCCTTAATTCCATCTGTTGTGGTTGTTCTACTTCAGCTTCATGTGTGACAATTTGTTCATTATTAACAATAACCTCTTCATGGTTTATTTCAACCTCATTATGGTCATTATTAATATTATTTTGTGGTGCAATATCATTAATGTGTTGTTCTTGGTTATTATTTGGTACAATATCCATAGGAACACCACCTTGTTGAGAAGTTGAAGGCAAATGTACCATTGGTACTTGTACCCTAATTTTTTTAAGAACTATTTTTTGAGGTTCATTGCTCCCACTAGTTTCAACACTTTCTAGGAATCTTGCATTACCGGATTCTACGATTCTCGTACTATGGTTTGAACAGTAAAACCTATAACCTTTGGATTTTTCTGGGTAACCTATAAAGTTACCACTGATCGTTCTAAAATCCAATTTCTTTTCATGTGGATTATATACTCTTATCTCTGCTGCACACCCCCAGACATGTAAATATTTTAAACTGGGCTTTCTTCCGGTCCATAGTTCAAAAGGAGTCTTTGAAACTGCCTTACTAGGAACTCGGTTTAGAATATAGACAGCAGTTTTAATTGTGCATGCATCCACAATAATATGGGTAAGGTTGAATTACCTAACATACTCCTAACCATTTCAAGTAAGGTACGATTGCGTCTTTCTACAACTCCGTTTTGTTGAGGCGTACCTGGCATAGTGTATTGGGCACAAATACCAAGTTTCTCAAGGAGTTTAGCAAATGGACCCGGACATTGACCCGATTCATTATATTTTCCATAATATTCACCACCTCTATCAGATCTTACTATTTTGACTTTTCTATTTAATTGCCTTTCGACTTCCTTGATATAGATATCTAAGACATCTACAGCTTAAGATTTGTCATGCAATAAATAAATAAAACAATAATGTGAAAAGTCATCGATAAAGGTAATAAAATATTTTTCTCTACCAAATAATGGAACATCAAAAGGTCCACATATGTCTGTATGTATTATTTCAAGAAGCTTAGTACTTCTTGTGGCTCCTTTCTTAGTATGCTTTGTTTGATTTCCCTTAATGCAATCAACGCATACATCAAAGTCATTAAAATTTAACTTTGGAAGAATGTCATCCTTGACTAATCTTCCAATTCTTTCCTTAGATATATGACCAAGACGTTTATGCCACAAGAATGATGAATTTTCTTCTATCAATTTTCTCTTGTTTCCAATTTTGGGGTGCAGAGTTAAAAAAGTTTTGGAGAAGGTATCATCAAGATTAAATTTGTATAAACCATCATTAAGAATACCAGAACCTATGTGAATAGTATTCTTAAACAAATTAAAACTTTCATTACCAAAGTTGAATACATAACCAAGTTTATCAAGTTTTGACATAGACACTAAATTTCTAGAAATAGAAGGTACATATAAGGTTTGATACAAATCAATGAAACATCCTGAAGACAGAAATAATCGGTACGTTCCTAGAGCTTTAACAGGAACTTTGACTCCATTTTCCATGTATAAGAAATGCTTATTTGGCTTTATGGTTTGGGTCGTACGGAATCTCTGCATTATTTTGGAAACATGAACAGTAGCACCAGAGTCAAGCCACAAAGTATTAGAAGGAACTTCAATTAAATTTGATTCGAAACATACAAAAGCCAAAGGCTTACCTTTCTTTTCGAACCATGCTTTACGTTTCAGACAATCAGCCTGGAAATGACCAGGTTTCTTGCAGAAATGATAGTTCTTAGTCTTCTCTTTCTTTTCCTTATTGCCATTACTGGTGCCATCTTCCTGGAAAGTTTTGCGTTTATTTCCCTTCATACGCTTCTTTCCATTATGCTTACTTGCTTCTTGAATAGTAAGATTGACTGTATTGATACTTTGTTGTTTGAGTCTTACTTTCTCTTGCACAATCATACTTGCCAATTCATTTATGTTCCATTTATCCTTAATGGTGTTATAATGAACATGAAATGGCCCATACTCAGGAGGTAAGGAGTTCAAAATAAATTGTACTAGAAAAGTATCATCTACAGCCATCCCAAGATTTTTGAGTTTAGCTGCTATGTTGGTCATTTCGAGGATATGATCATGCATAGAACCGCTTCCATCAAATTTTATGGTGGTAAGCTTGCTCATAAGTGTTCCAGCAAGTGACTTGTCGGCACTTCTAAAACAGTCCTCAATAATTTGGAGATATTCTTTTGCATTATCAGTTTTGGGTAAGGTAGTCTTAATGTCGTTTGCTACTGTCATTCGCATGAACATAATGCTGAGTCTGTTCGACTTTTTCCAAGCTTTATGGAGAGTCTTTTGAACTTCAGTACTGGTCTCAGTGAGATCATGAGGCTTATCAATCTGGAGTGCAAGATCGAGGTCAAGCACACCAAGGTTGAATTGGACTTGTTCAGACCAATCAGGAAAATTCATTCCTGTAAGCATTGGAACAGATGAAGCCAGCGAATGAAGTGAAAAAGACGACGATACTGCAATATTATAACACATACTTGTCAGTGCTTTGAATTTAACATAAAATAATTAAAGTATTTGCATGATACACCTTTGGGCATTAAACATGAAATACTACGTTCACATAATGATGCTTTTAGTTTCTACAATAATTGATAAAATTATATTGTATATTTGAGTATGCATGTTATCTTTGGATATTCAATGCGTACACAAATAAAATATATATAATCTATCATTTTCTTATTCATCAATCACTAAATAATTCACCTTTGGGTAATATTATATATCTAGTGATCAATAAAAACTTTAAAGTACCCACAATAATATGAACATTATCTAGACATAAAATATCTACAAAATGGGTATAAACATAGTGTTATTGGGCCACTTTGGTGACAACGCAATAATTTTGCAATATAAAAGAAATTCATACTATATATATATATATATATATATATATATATATATATATATATATATATAAAAGGAACATAATAAGTAAAATTTAGTTCTGAACACAGAATAAAATAGTAAAGTAAACATGTCATAATAAAATAAATAGTAATTAATACGACTGAGCATAGAACAAATAAATTATACATGCCAGAATTCTTCTATACTATCAACACCGGTACTTGTAGCATTTCAGATCAAAACTTTCCCAGTGGTTGTTGCTTTTCTAGCATAATCTAATGCTAATAAAGATTCACTTGTACTCAAAGTAAAATAAAGCACAGAACTATAGAACAAAATTGTGGTATTCCTGTCGCAACATGCTGTATCCAAATATATACTACGATACCTTAAATTTTATGCTGTGTCCGATCACTTGACAGTGGTGTGTGCATGTCGACACCCTGAAACCTCATATGCTATTTTATGTGATTTAGCACAACCCTTACTTCATAAGGTATTAAGTGTATGTGTGATGGACTGTATGATAGCCAGAAGGCTGGTCATAAGAATGAACTATTTGACTATCATAACAAAACAATATAAATAAGTGGAGCATTGGCCAATATATATATTATATTTCGTCATTTTCTGTTTGAAAATGTCTACGTCCAGGACACAATGAGCAAATAACATGTCCTTGATGTTCAATTAGTATCCAAGTTTGCAATATTTCTATAATGGCCTGCATGGCAATAACACTAATCTATGTTAGCAATAATGGTTATCATGTAAACAGTAGAGATTTGACGCTGCCAATATTTAAGGTCTTTTTCTTTCCATGATCATGTACAGAACATGTACCATTAATTACAGAAAATAATTAAAGTTGGAAAGACATGATTACTCAATTAGACTAAATAGTTTAAGTATAATTTAGATATATTTCAATTAATATATATATATATATATATATATATATATATATATATATATATATATATATATATATATATATGTTTGTAGAATTTTGAATATATGTTTAGATAATACCATATAGCTAGTTCAAATATGATTTGAATTTTGAATATATTTTAAATAGAATTTATTATATATATGATTATAAGATTTTGGATATATGTTCAGGTAGTCATAATAATTTTAAGGTTTTTTTTTTACCTGCATCCATCAGGAACTCGAATTAAATGGCCCAGGAGGCTCGAACCCGCAACCTCCTGGGTAATATACATCGGTCTTAACCACTAGACTAGACGTCATTTGCGCATATATATATATATATATATATATATATATATATATATATATATATATATATATATATATATATATATATATAAATATATATATATATATGAAAATGGTAAAACTTTATTAAGTAAATAGGGTTAATACACAAGTATTAAAAAATGGAACATTATCCTCCTTACATCCAGTCGTGGCTTGGATTGTTATACATTTCCACCTCCTATAATCTTAACATCTTCCTTAATATTTAAAACAACCCCTATTTTTGAGTTAGACGTATTTTCTTTCGGTTCTCTCCATATATGTCAAACTATACATGATAGCCGTAATCTAGACATTCTAAACATGTGCCTTCTCTGTGTCGTACCGCAATCAAGTATTGGATCGTTTTTGCATATTTTTGTCTTGTGTAATTGGAAGCCCAAGTAATACTGTTATGCATTCCAAACGAATCTACTAAACTCGCACTTGAAGAGCAAATGGTCAGCATTTATATAAGGGATTGGGACACCAGCTATAAGCATTCCCGACTGTTTTGTAAAATAGCAGTTGTTGGATTGTCTTTTTGACAGTTCAGATAAGATTTTTAAACTACCCAAAAAAATTTGTAACATTTGTCCAATCTGGACGGTCAAAAAAGATCATCCAACGGTTGTTATTTCGGAGAACATACAGAGAAGGTTAAGAACAAAAATTTTGATATATATATATATATATATATATATATATATATATATATATATATATGAAAATGAAAGCATGAAAGTTTAAGGTATTCAAATGTATAATTTTCTTTATACATTCTGTTTAACTATTTTGCATTTGAATACCTTCAACTTTAACGCTTTCATAGGTTATATATATATATATATATATATATATATATATATATATATATATATATATATATATATATATATATATGATCAATTGAATTTTGTTTACATTTGATGCTGACTAACTTAGAACTTTTTACATAAAAAAAATCATCCCTTTCCCTTCATTCTTTCATAGCAAAAAAGTGAAAAATAATAAATGTTCAAGGTTGTAGTAAAGTGCTAATAAATGTAGTATGGAGTCGCAACTTGTAAGGTCACGTTTGGGAAAATGGTTCCGCCATCCACTCCAAGGATTCACTTTCCAACCCAATTTTTTTTGCTTTTTGAAACACTGAAAAAGAAAATTAATAGAAAATACAATTTTTCAAAAGAAATAAAAAAGAGCAAAGAATTAATTTTTTTTTATTTTCTTTCCGCAAACCAAATGAGGTCTAAATGTAGGAACTAGCTTCTCTTTCTATATTCTATAATTATGACGAGCTAAATTGTCATTTTTATAATGCTTCTTGAGTTTTTTTTTGTCTTATTGTATTAAATGATGTTAAATGCAATTGGTAGGAATAAATGTCTGTAGGTTTTGTAAAAGCTTTTGATGAAACTATTTGTTTCAAAACATCAACAAATAATAATAAAGAACAAGCACACATGGAGATTAATGACACAACATGAGAGTAGAATGTGCTTACCTTCATGCCCGACAATGGTCAAATCAATCGGTGATGACGATAACTGGACCAACATTGCATGGTGAGAGCGAAGCGGTGCTGAAAAAACTCTGACGGATGGCCTGGAGAGGAATCCATATGAAGGTTTCTTAAAAACCTCAAGCGAAGGACTTCTGAATCCACGGAACAGTCGAGTCCACGACTAAGAGGAGGAGAGAATGAATTCAGATCTCAAAAGAAGAATTTTATTTATTAAAAAGTTATGTCTAACTGTATACAGAAGATACCTATTTGTATGACTTTCATGACAAATCTTAATCCTAATAAAACAATATAACATTAAGAATAGAGCCTATCTTAAAAAAAGATAAGTCAAAATCAGATCCCTAAAAGAAATAGAATCATTAACAACTCTATCAAAACAAAGAGATAAAGTTTAAAAAAAAATCCTAGAAGGATGCGGATTCTACGCTATATCAATATCTCGTTTCAAGATAAATCGTCCCTAAGTTCTCGTTAGAATAAAACGATTCGCCAAGAGAAAAATACTCATAAAGTTCGACAACATTGAAAGTGACGGAGATCTGCATGTTTTCAGGGAGATCAATCACATAAGCATTGTATTTAGCTTGTGTAGCACTTGAAATGGTCTGTTCTTAATCTTGGCCAATTTGTTATAGGTGCCAGTAGGGAAACGTTCCTTATGCAAGTAAACCATGACAATGTCTCCTTCATAAAAGACTTTATGATGGTAGAACTAATCAAAAGTTGCTTTATATTTAGTATAAGATTCTAAGGCATCAGATACTTTTTTTTGAACTCCTCTTGATGCAAAGTGACGAGAAAGTCGGCTCGACGACTTAAGGCATCAGATACTTTTTTTTGAACTCAGACTTTGTGCTTGATGGTATAGTAGAAGTGCTAAAGAAAATAAATCCATCTAGCATACATTTGATTTGTGTTGCGAGGGTTGTCTTTGGAGTAGGTCAGTCGTGAATTTCTTGAATCTTCTCTTTATAAACATTGAGGCCATCGACGCTAATCACAAATCCCAAGAAGATTAGTTTGTTGGTAAAGAAGCTACACTTGTTAAGATTGACATAGAGTTTGTTAATTCGGAGAAAATTGAGAACTTTCCTGAGGTGCTTTAGATGATCAATTTTGTTGCTATAAATCAAGATATCGTCAAAGTAGACGATTATGAATTTTTCTATAAATGGCTTTAAAACATGATTTCGAAAGGTATAACGAGCCATTCGTTGAATCCTTCTAGGGTCTTGAAAGCAGCCTTCCATTCATCACTAGGTCGAATTTGGATCTGATGGTAACCGCTCTTAAAATCGATCTTTAAGAATATGGTAGACCCTGCAAGCATATCCAATATGTCTTCTAGTCGAGGTATGGGAAGCAATACCTGATGTTGATGTGGTTGATAGTTCTGACTGTCACACACGTATGCCACGAGCCATCTTTCTTTGGAACAAGCAAGACGAGAACTGTGCAGGGGCTGAGCCTCTCTTTCATCAAGTCCTTCTTGACTAATTTTTAATTTGGTCTTGGATGATTTTGCATTCATTGGGGCTCATTCGATAATATGGAATATTTGCAAGTTTGGAACCTGAGTTGAGATCTATTTTATGTTGAATGTTCCTCATTGTGGCTGCTCACTGGGCAGTTCATCCGGCATGACGTCGCGAAACTCTTGTAGCAAAGGCTGGACTGCTTCAGGAATGTTAGTATGGGATCCTTCTGCTTTACCTGATGCAACAAAATGTGTAGAGTTCTTCTTATTTCTCATGACCACTTTTAAGTTGTTAATCATCAACATTCATAACAGTCTGTTGTTGGTGTGGACTAGTCTTAGGAATATCGTTCGGTGTTAATGGATAGAGAGTGAGACATCACCCATCTTGAAGGAAGGAATATGTGTTCTCTTTCCTAGTATGTGGTATTTTTGTTAAATTGCTACGATCGACCGAGAATGATGTCGCAAGAGTCCATGGCGATAATATCGAACACGACTTCATCTTTGTAGGTCTTTTCGATAGAGAAGGGTAGGTGATAAACTTCAGAGACGACCTTGTTGTAGCCCTGTTGAATCCATCCAATCTTGTATGGAGCCTGGTGTGCTTCTTTGGCCAGTCTTATCATCTCTACATTGCTTTTGAAACAATGTTCTTTGTATACTCATTGCCAATGATGATGTCACATCACTTGTCTTTGACCATGCATAGAGTTAAGACATTGTGGCGCTGGGGAGGTTCTTCAACTTTGAAAAAATAGTAGCCGCCTAACAACACACACTAGGTGTCTACCGTGATCTTTGTCAAGGACCTCTTCTTCTCATAGGTGTACTTCTTCTCCCTTTTCATCTTCATAGTTAGCAAAGTCAACTTGTTCTCTAAGGGGGCAGTTGTTGGACAAATGTCCAATTTTGTTGCAACGATAGCACTTGTTTCCAATTGGCTTGTTGCATGGGTTGGCAGTTTGTTGAGGTTTAGCAACTTGCTGCGGGGCCTGTACTTTTGGAGGTGCAGTTGGTGGGAGAGAATTAGGATCTATTGGTCATTTTCCCTTGTTGGAATAGCTGGCAACTTAATTTGGAACCCAATTACCCTTTGTTGTTGGTCCACGATTGTTAGCACCGAAGCAGTTATGTGGACTCTTGAAATTCTTACTATGTTGTTCTAACTTCTCTTATAAGGTGATTGCTTCGCTGAGTGTGTATGTATATATTTTGCAGGTAGATGTGATTATGGATGTCTCACCTTAGGCCGCCAAAATAACGGGTCACCAGTTGGAGATCCTTCTCATAAATATTGTTGCGAGATGAGAGTCTGAAGAATTCTTCAGTTATAGATAGTGCACCTTGTGTACAATTCTGATATTGATGACAAAGAATCTGTTTGTAATTCGGAGGCAGAAATCTGTCACAACAATCCTCTCATCTTGGGTCAACTCAATACATAAGCTTTGTCGACTATTGCATGGATGTGCTCGAGTTGTTCCCACCAAGCAGAGGAGCCTCCCATGAGTTTGTAGGCTACGAGGTGAACCTGCCTATCTTCGGAGATGTTCATATACTCGATGAAGTATTCTATGTTTATGACCCAGTCAAGGAAGTCTTCAATGTGTAGAAGACCGTTGAAAGGGGGAAGATTCATCTTTATTTTGAAATACCTCCTCTTTCATAGTTACCTTGGCCCTATCGTTGGTATGCCTAAATAGTTTAGGGCCCTGATAATGAGATCCCTGTAGGCTCAAATCTATGTCATAGTTGTCTTCGAAGCATTCCTTGTGAGGGGACCCACCGTTGTGGGCACACTGGGGCCCATTTTGTGGGTGGCTAGTAGTAGGATAGGTGTTTGTGCCTCTCATCTCTGTAAGTGGTATCCCCGTGATATCAACCACATCGTTGGATTTGGTTCCAAGAAAACCCAGTACTTTGTCCAGTTTATCAGAGAGAGTATCAAATTTGCTCGACAAGGCTTTAACATTGCCAAACGGCATCAAACTCCTCGGGTGTGATGAATTTTCGTATGGTTATTTGTGTGACAATGATTTTTGAAGGTTTACCAAAAATTAAAATCCTGGATTGGTTGGACTTTGATACCACTTTGACGCAACATGATAGCATAACGGTTTATCTTCATGCCTGGCAACAGCCAAGTCGATAGGTGATGATAATAACTGGACAACTGTTGCTTGGTGAGAGCGAAGCGATACCGGAAAATCTCCGACGGATGGATTGGAGAGGGGTCTTCACGATGTTGCTTGAAAACCTCAAGCGAGGGGCTTCTAGATCTACGAAACAGTCGAGTCCATGACCAAGAGGAGGAAGAGAGAACAAATCTCATATCTCAAAAAAGAATTTTATTGATTAAAATGTTATGTCCATCTATATACAGACTTCCTTGACAAATCTTAATCCTAATTAAACCTGTAAAATTAAAAATAGAGCTTGTCCTAATAAGATATAGAGTCAAAATTGGAGTCTTAAAAACATAGGATTCTTAACAACTCTATCATGACAAAGAGATAAACTAAAAAAAAAAAAAAATCCTAGAAGAATGCGGATTCTACGCTGCATCAATTAAAATGCCTAATTCACATGACATCAATTGAATATTTCTTTAATATTTTTTTAGAGAAAATGATGAAATTAGTGTAGGGATCTCTAGTAGTTTACCTTACAGGATAGCAGCTACAAAGTCATTGGAAGTGTCCTAGTAGTCGATATTATGGAATTATCGGACTATCTAGATATAACAATATAGTTAAGTGATAAAGAATATGATAATACATTCTTGAAAATTAAAAAATATCATCAAATTGTACACTAGAAAATCCTTTATCTTATTTCTTCAAGTTGACTATGTGAATTATTTTCTGCCATTAAGCTATGTTTAGCACCATATCATAATATTAGCAAAAATTATATAACATCAACATAAATTATATTATTCATTATAACCTTAGTGAGAATATTAGCCAACTGAGAAGTAGTTGGAACCTGGCGAACCTCGACCTAATGAAGCTTAACCGTGTCAAAAAAAAAAGTAAATCTATGAATTTTTACAACTGGTACAAAATATTCTTAGATAACATGTTCAAAATCTAGAAAAAAAATGAGTCAATTTATGAATTTTACAGCTTGTACTAAACTATTTTCACTTATTTATGTTCCTTAGATACACATGACACTATCAAATATAAATACAACTAGCTTGCTATAATAGTACATCATTTGCATCATTCATGATTTCCAACAACTTTTTCACTCAATAGTAGTGGTGCATTCGAAACGGATATGGTTTGCATATGAGTATTATCGTATTTGTATTTTTTTCCTAATAATTGTTGGGGTTTGGTTTGAAACATGTTTACTAGGAACCCGGTCCCACAATCCATGATATGGCAAATCTTAAATGTCTATTTCAATATATATTTCATCATTTATTATCTTGCACACATAGGGAGTGGGTAGCCTATGTGGTTGGTATTGTAGGAGGTTTTGCTAGAGGGTAATGTTCAAATCCTCCAAGGAACAATTGTTTTTGTCACATATTTATTGAAAAAATTTCTTAGGAGCAAGATTCCAAAGGGGTCTAGCAACTTGGACATGGAAAGAGGGCACAATGTGGCGCTTTGTGGCTCCGCACGTTCCACGTATGTTATGATTCCAGTGCGGGAACTCCCGCGACTGTTCTGCTAATGTAATGGACATTTTAGCTTTGTAATTGTCCACATAGTAGTGAGTTACTGTTATAAGCTTCCACATTATAGGGCATTACTCTTTGGATTTCCATCCATGTTAGTAGTGGGTGCTTATAAATGTTAGGAGCTTGGCTCCCTTATATACTCTCTGAGTTTTACTCTTAGGAGGATGAAGACTAGAGATTGTATGCACTGAGAGAGAAAAGGTTGCATCAACAATGAGCACCAATAACAACCACACAGAGTCTAATTTTTGTCTAATGTCAAGGGGGACTTAGGAGTGTTTCAGTAGTTCATCATAATTTGCTAGTTCCCGGAAGCGGATCGAGGGAAAATGATCGAATCTCGCTTGAAGCAACGGTGATCATAATCACCCTGACAATGGTCTTTTTTGACAGTTTTCATATTTCTTTAAATATGTGTATTTAGCAACTTTGTTGTTTTCAGAACTTTGTTATATACTATTAGCATTTTATTGCTTGTTGTGCTCCGCCACTATTAATTACAAGTTCACTTGTTTATTGTAATCATCACTTAGTGGTTATTTGTAATTGCTTACACGAATTTCGTGTAATTCCCACAACAACAACAAATATGAATATAGTTATGATAGCAAAATCACTAACCATTGTTCGGTAAAATATAGATCCAGATTTGAAACACATATAAGAAAACTATTTCATATAAGGCAGATAAGAATATGAGTAATAAAAAAATCAGGTAAGAAAAAATGAGAAGAATTTCAACTGAATATTAGGCGGTGAAGAGGTATGGAAAAATGAGGAGAATTTGAACTGAATATTAGGCGTTGAATAGGAACTTCCAATTGCCAATGGTGGAAGACACAAGTTATATGATGACTAGGGGTCGAGACACACGTGTTGCGTGTGCAATTTTCAATAAAAGAAGAACGTGATACAAATCGAAAGAGAGGAAGGGTTATGACGGTTTTAGTTTAGTATGGAAGTATGAGTTAGTGGATGAGTAAATGACCTTTCTATCCTTAAGTAACAATATTTTCAGGTAAGAAAGTGTTGTACCAAAAAATTAGTAATACCCCTAATATTTGGATTATATATATTAGTATAGATAACAAATTACTATAATAGTATTCAGATATCAGATACGAATCCAAACATTAAACTAGAATTCGAATTATGATCAGTATAGAGATTTATAAATTTAAATCCAGATCAAATGTATTTGAACCATACCTGGTATGAATTGGATTTGGATCCGAATCCAAAATAATCTGAACAAGATTATTTTGTACCTATGCACTCCTACTGGATAGTATACAAAATTTATAAATAAAATAAAATAAGCTAAAATACAACTATATTATAACATACTTCGTTACAAGACCTAGATATACAAGTTTGAGTCCTCTGTGATCTATGTTCTTTGAAGTTTTTTGAGGGTAAAAATATTGTTGGTATATTAGAATATTCTTGGTATATTTGTTGGTATATTAGAATATTCTTGGTATATTTGTTAGGATATTTGAATATTCTACAGGGGATTTTAATGGGGTATTAATATAAGATGAATGGTTGTAAGGCTATAAATAGCTAAGAGATTGTCAATAAAAATATAATAATTACTCTAAAATATTCTACATGGTATCAGAGCCCAAACCCTAGCTACCACCTTCCAAATCCTAGCCACCACCACTGTCACACCACCCGCCACCACCGCTGTCGCGCCGCTCGCCCGGCACCACCATCGCCGCTCGCCCGCCACCACCACCAACGCGAAGCCGTGACTCACGCCGGTCGTTTTAGACGTTGACATCGAAGGCCTAGATCTGATAGGGGAGAGACATGATCGGGTCTAGGAGGGGACGAAGAGGGCGAACGTAAATCGTGGGACGGGTGTGAGGTGATCGAAGAAGAGGAGGATTAATGGAGGAGATCATCAAGAAGTTGGACTCTGCAGAGGTCTCAACGTTGATGAAGCAGATAAAACTGTCGGCTGGTGAGAGCGCGATACGAAGATTGAAGAAGTTGGAGCTTCCATCCATCGATCTGAAGCTTGATGGACCGGCCACCTAACTGAGTTGGTCACGAGGGGTGAGGAGAACCCTCGCAGGAAAGAACCTGGATGGTTTCTTGTCAAGAGAGAAGGCAGAGCCAGATGAGGGCTCGGTAGGACGCGACGAGTGAAAGTCCACTCATATGGTGGTATATATTTGCCTCCTCAATTCTTTAGTCCAGTCGATCGCCGCCACAGTGGATGGCCTTGAAATGGTTAAAGACGTGTGAGAGAAGTTGAGGAAAACCTACAATGGTGTGGGGAATAACTTGAGGGTTTTCTAGATCAAGGAGAAGATCGACACACTGTACAGGGATAGAAGACGGTACAGGAGTATGCCACAGAGTTGGAGCGTTTGTGGTTGAATTATGATTATTTCTCAGATCGGGCGAGCTGCGAGGACCCGAAATGTAAGGAGAGACTGGTATGTCTGTAGGAGAGGACGATGAAGTTTCTTAAGGGGCTGGCCGTAGTGTTTGCTCAGAGGACAACACTACTTCTAGCCCAACAGAAGATTCCTACACTTAAGGAGGCTATCTCGGCCATGATCCAGGAGGAGACTCCTATCAAGCTACAGGCAGGGACAGGTGGTCCTCCTGAAGTGAAGATATCACTGGCGGTTGCCAATTCAGGTGGCATATGACCTAAGGGAGACCCCCGACAGTGTTACAACTGCGAGGAGGTGGGCCATCTGAGATATGCTTGCACCAAACCACCAAACGAGAAAGATTCAGGTGGCAGACGTGGATAGTTTGGAGGACGTAGCCGTGGTCGTGGGGGTCGACGGGGTGGTCGAGGAGGTTATCGGACGAACCTACTGGTTGCAGAAGGCGAAGAGGGAGCTAATGGTGCCTATACTGGGGAGGATCAGGCACTACTGGACATGCTGGAAGTACTCAGGAGAAAGCAGAGAGCGTCAAGCGAAGGAGACAGGAGGAGTGGGACTGAAGAGGTGTCCACCTCAGTCTTCGCCAGAGGCAACGCTGCCATTTATGCCCATCCATCGGAAAGTACTAATTACTCACTCGCCCTTATATCTATGTCTTCCATTAGATTGTCGGACTGGATTGTCGATTCGGGTGCGTCTCGACACATGACAGGTAATGCTAGTGAGTTCTCTTCCTACACTCACCTAGCACTTGCAGATAACATTCAAACAGTCGATGGTACTTTCCAGCCAGTGGTCAGTAAGGATACTATCGATTGTACAGGTTCAGTAAGATTATCCAATATTTTACATGCTCCTTTTTTTCAGTCAGTCTGTTGTCCGTTAGTTCTATAATCCTCTAACTAAAATGATTGTCTCTTTTGATATTTCTAAGGTGATCTTCCAAGAGAAGGAGACGGGACGAAGACTTGGGACTGACACTTGGCATGATGGACTGTGGTATCTAGATCGGGAAGGACTGGATTCGACATTGGTGTCTGTGGCAGAAAGGGTAGGAATGAGAGGACCAAAGATAAGTGACGAGGATACACTGATACTCCATCACAGGCGGTTGGGGTACTGCTATTTTAGTATTTTGAGTAGGTTGTATCCATCTATTTATGAGAAGGCAAATAAGAAAAAACTAGTATGTGATGTATATGATTTAGGCAAACTTACTAAGAGCTCATATATTGGTGCGGGCCATAGGAGCTTTTCTATTTTTGATATTATACATTCTGATGTCTGGGGGCCATGCGCCACAACTACTATAAATGGTTACAAGTATTTTGTCTCTTTTATTGATTGTTCCTCTCGTGTCACCTGGCGGTATTTGATGAAGAATAAGAGTGAGGTCTTTGCCTATTTTCGGGACTTTCATAAACATGTCCAGACTCAGTACAGAGCAGTGGTGATGGTACTAAGATCTGACAATGGAACAGAGTATACCAACAAAGCACTTGAGGAATACATGTCAGCCCAAGGGATACAGCATCAGACCACCTATGCATACACGCCAACACATAATGGAGTGGAAGAAAGAAAGAACAGACACCTTCTGGAGGTGGCAAGGAGCATGATAATCGCCATGAATGTCCCACAGAGTCTGTGGGGGCATGCAGTATTGACAGCAGCTCGATTGATCAACAGGATGCCCTCAAAGGTACTGGGATGGAAGTCTCCATGTGAGATATTGTAAGAAAATAATAGTGGGATACTCCCACTAAATGTGTTTGGCTGCGTATATTTTGTGAATAACAACATACCGTCAGTTGGGAAACTTGACCCCAGAGCAGTCAAGTGTGTATTCGTTGGCTATTCGGCGACTCAGAAGGGGTACGTGTGCTGGAGCCTAGTAGAGAAGAAGAAATTTGTGAGCATGGATGTTCACTTTAGGGATTTTGAGCCATACTACCATCAGGAGGGAACCTCATCCATGAGTAACTCACCTGATACTGAGAGTATGAGGAGAGAGAAGGAGATTGGTGAGAGAGTCGTGACCGATTTAGGAGTATAGCATGGAGGAACGTTTGAAGAGTAACAAGGAGAGGCGATGAGAGGTGTTAGGCCTACGGCTCAGGGGGAGTTACTTACCTACAGCAGGAAAGGGAAGCAAACTGCAGGACCAGTACCTATAGTGCCAGTGCCAAGTCCCTTGCCTGCATCCGTCTCAACTCCTGAGACACCTACACCACCACCACCAGATTCCCCTTCAGATGATATAATTCTTCCTACTCCTCCCACACTATTATCATTATGGAGGACCACTCGCAGCAATGCAAAAAATTCTCCTGATAGATATGGTTGGGTCCTTGCTCAGTTTGTTTCATATAATAACATCTATTCTTCTTATGGAGCATTCATTGCATATTTGGATAGTATTACTATACCTAACAATTGGCAGGTTGCCAAGAACGATCCAAAGTGGAAATCGACAATGCACAAGGAGTTAGGCGCTCTTGAGAAGAACCACACTTGGAAACTGGTAAAACTGCTAGAAGGGAAGAGGGCAGTCGGATGCAAGTGGGTCTTTACTGTGAAGCAGAATCCAGATGGAAAAGTAGAGCGCTACAAGGCTCGACTGGTAGCAAAAGGATACAGTCAGACATACGATATTGACTATGATGAGACCTTTGTACCAGTGGCAAAGATGAGCACTGTCAGAACCCTGATTTCTTTGGCAGCGAATGGTGGATGGAACTACACCAACTGGATGTGAAGAATGTGTTTCTTCATGGGAATCTAGTGGAGAAAGTGTACATGGAGATACCACCAGAATTCTGCACCGATAAGATAGTGGGCAAGGTCTGCAGGTTGAAGAAGTCCCTTTATGGACTAAAACAGTCTCCTCGAGCGTGGTTTGACAGATTCAGGAGGGCGATGATAGGGATAGGATATCAGCAGATTAATGCTGATCATACTGTGTTCTTCCGTCGGAGTGGAGGCCACATCACCATGCTTGCGGTGTATGTGAACGATATAATTATCACAGGAGATGATGGGCAGGAGATTGTCCGACTCAAGGGGAAGCTTGGTAAGGAGTTCGAGGTGAAGGACCTTGGCATTCTTCGGTACTTCCTTGGGATTGAGATTGCTCGAGAAGCAGAGGGGGTTGTTCTTTCTCAGAGGAAGTATGCGCTGGACCTTCTCACAGAGACATGGATGTTGGGATGCAGACCTGCAGCGACGCCGATCAACCAGGGGTTCAAGCTGTGTATTGAGACTGGAGAACCAGTTGACCGAGACAGACACCAGAGACTGGTGGATAAGTTGATCTATTTGAGCCACATACGTCCTGATATCTGCTTTGCAGTGAGTGTGGTGAGCTGCTACATGCATGACCCAAGGAAGGGTCATATGGACGCAGTGTACCAGATTCTGAGATACTTGAAGGGTGCCCCAAAAAATGGGTTAATATTTAGGAAGAATGATCACTTGAGCATCGAGGGCTACTGTGACTCTGACTGGGCTAGCTGTACTGATGATAGGAGGTCTACCTCGGGCTATTGCATATTTGTATGAGGCAACTTGGTCTCTTGGAGGAGTAAGAAGCAGTTCGGTGGCCAGATAGACAGCTAAAGCGGAGTACAGAGCTATGGCCTTGAGAGTTGCAGAGCTGCTATGGATGAAGAGTATGCTGGTGGAGCTGAAGCTGGATCAAGGATCCAAGATAAAGTTGTGATGTGACAACCAGTCAGCAATCAGTATCGCCAACAATCCAGTACAGCATGACAAGACCAACCACATCGAGATCGATAGATTCTTAATCAAGGAGAAGTTGGACGTGGACTACTGGAGCTAGGTCATGTTCCAACCAAGGAGCAGGTTGCAGACAGTCTGACCAAGGGACTTAGCTCTACAGATATGATTAGAGGATGTGACAAGATGGGCTTAGTGAATATATTTTGCCCATCTTGAGGAGGAGTGTTGGTATATTAGAATATTCTTGGTATATTTGTTGGTATATTAGAATATTTTTGGTATATTTGTTGGGATATTAGAATATTCTACAGGGGATTTTAATGGGGTATTAGTGTAAGATGAAGGATTGTAAGGCTATAAATAGCCAAGAGATTATCTCCTCTATATAATGCCAAAACTAGGCTTCACCGTGAAAAAATTTCGTTCCAAAAATACCCTTCAACATATTTAGTAATTAAAAAGAATACCTACAATAAATTCCACTGACAACAATTTAAGAGATGCAATAATGACAACCATTTACGGAAATCAAAGGGTTCATGCTACTTGCTAAGTCTTTTAAATTGTTACCAAAGAATTCGAAGGGTTGAACCATTAACCTATATAATTAAAAGCAGTAGAAATAAACTAACTCATCAACATCATTCACTCCAATATACGTGCAAAGCACGTGCATATATACTAGTCTACTATATAATGAGAAAAGTAGGCTTCACCGTGAAAGTTTTCTTTCCAAAAATACCCTTCATTATATTTATCTATTCTACTATATAATGAGGAAAGTAGGCTTCACCGTGAAAGTTTTCTTTCCAAAAATACCCTTCATTATATTTACTAATTAAAAATAATACCTACAATAAATTCCAATGACAACCATTTAATGGATGCATTAATATATTATAGAAATCAAAGAGTTCATGCTACTTGCTAAAATTTTTAAGCTATTACCAAAAAATTCCAATGGTTGAACTCTTAACCTATATAATTAAAAGCAGCAAAGTTAAACCAACTCATCAAAATCATCCACTCCAAGATACGTGCAAACCACGTGCATATATACTAGTGTAGTATAGTGTGAAAAGGATGCATGACTGAGTGCTACTACCAAACACCCTCCAAATTAGTCTCACTACTGCATGTAAGTAGTAGAAGACTTCTTCTTCTTCTTCTTCTTCTTCTTCTTCTTCTTCTTTTTTATTTTTTTATTTTTTTAATTGCAACTTGATACTCTCAACTTGAATAGATACTAGCTTTATTAATATTCTATCTCAACTAATCTATTCTACTATATAATGCCAAATATATATTCTACTATATAATGCCAAAACTAGGCTTCACCGTGAAAGTTTTTCGTTCCAAAAATACCCTTCATTATATTTCAATATGTATTAACGTTGATAAGGATATCTAAGTAATTAAAAACAGTAATTAAATACGTATTAAATGTATGTATGCATGCATGAGGCAACTTGGGAAATGATAGTTAATAAAACAAAGATATGCATGAATGCAAAGTAGGTAGTTTGGAGAATAAAACAAAAGTTAATAAAGCATGCATGCAAAGTAGCACATGAACCCAAGAGATAAGAGAATCCTTTTATATTCCCGTCATTTAATTTCTCCCAACTTTCATGCTCCTGCCTATTATATTTTCACCTATAATAAAATTAAGAAATTGTCGGTTGCTCTTTTAATAAACTATTTTTTTTAAGTAATATGAAATACGTGCAACGCACGTGTGTATATACTAGTCAATAAAAATATAACAATTACTCTAAAATATTCTACAAATACTCTTAAGTCCTTACTTGACGGTTTGTTTGAAAGTTGTTTTGAGCACAGTTCAACAGAATCTAACTTGGTTTGGGGAAATGGTCCAACTGGTCAAAGAAAACCGATCAATTGGATGGTTCAGAGTCCATCCGGTTGGATCGGGCAGAACATTTTAATGGATTTCTACTTCAGTTGTCATTCCTTCTATTTATTGTACAGAAATTGCATTCAGACATAGAAGTTCGTTGACATTTTTCTCACAGCACAAAGTTTCTAGAAATTGAGATAGAGCATGAAAATGTAGGACATTTTCTTTGTTTTGCAAATTGAACGCCCTTCTGAATGACGTTTTCTATGTAAAGATAGATGCTAATTAATATTAACTGCCTATTAACTTTAATCTAAACTTTTCGCCCATAATTACTATGCAATATATATACATATATGTCTTTATAACATCAGGATACATAGGAAATTCTGGTTAGCTTGTGAAGTAATAACATCAGTATGTGGAGGTTGTGGGTTGGAATATAACACTACTTGTACTATTCTCCTAAGTGGGAAAAATAAAAATGTCATTCAGAAATACATTTTTTGCATAAAATTTGTCCTTCTGTATGGCTTTTTTTTCATGTTCTTATTTTTTTCATTGGTTGTCAGTAGTTACGCGTATAAGAACGCCATTTTGTTCCTGTAAATGTAAATTTCCTAAACTTTGTGCTGTGGATGAAATTTCATCAAACATTTGTGCTGTGTTTGCAATTTTCTGTTTATTGTATCTACTTTGTTCCTACATATCTCATTAACTTATTCTTATATTAACCTTTGTAGTGTCTCCAGCATTGAAGTCTCCAACAGAAACAAAGAGAGCATCAACCAAAAAAAATGATGAGTCGGGAAATGGAAATATTACAGCACAAACATTTACATTCCGTGAGTTAGCTTCAGCTACCAAGAACTTTCGTACTGAATGTTTGATAGGCGAAGGAGGATTTGGAAGAGTTTATATGGGATGCCTTGATATCATTGGCCAGCAGGTTAATAATGATTGGTTCCAGCGATAAACTATTATTTCTATTATATTCTATATAAGTTTTGGTTTCCTTTCTAATTATATACTCTGCTTTTGGCATATATATAGTTGACTAATTGATTTATTATTCGTTTACATAAATCTGCAGCTTGTGGCTGTTAAACAATTAGACAGAAATGGCTTACAAGGAAATAAAGAGTTCCTTGTTGAGGTTTTAATGCTTAGTCTCCTCCACCATGAAAATCTTGTCAACCTAATTGGATATTGTGCTGATGGCGATCAAAGACTACTAGTATACGAATATTTGGCTTTCGGCTCTCTAGAAGATCATTTGTTTGGTAGGCAAGCAAGCTTATATTCTTCTTCTTCTTCTTCTGCTTCTTCTGCTTCTTCTTTTAAATTAATTATATCTTTCTTCTTTTAAATTAATTATATCTGGTTATTTAACTAGCTAATAATAAATAGTGCACATCCTTCCTTCCAGATATCCCTCATGATAGGAAGCCTTTAAGCTGGTCTGTCAGGATGAAAATAGCTTTTGGTGCTGCTAAAGGTCTAGAGTACTTGCATGAGAAGGCCAACCCACCAGTAATCTACCGCGATCTTAAATCATCCAACATATTGCTCGATGAGGATTTTAATCCGAAGCTCTCAGATTTCGGTCTTGCCAAGGTTGGCCCCGTCGGGGATGAGGTGCAAGTATCCTCTAGAGTGATGGGTACTTACGGCTATTGTGCACCGGAATATGCAAGGACTGGTCAGCTCACTTTGAAGTCAGATGTATATAGTTTCGGAGTTGTACTGTTAGAGCTAATCACTGGAAAAAGAGTCATTGATATGAGCAGAACAACAAATGAACAAAATCTGGTGTCTTGGGTATATATTCTATTAACTCTTTTACCTACTATATTAACTGTACTATTATTATTATTATTATTATTATTATTATTATTATTATTATTATTATTGCATGACAACTTAAGCTCTCAAAGTTAGAAGGTAACCATAGCCAATACTATTTTATTAATGGTTCATTAATGTGCACAAGAGATACTTAAATGAAGAGTAAATCCACAATCTAAGTTGAAAATTCATTGAATTATTCTCATGCCAACAAAATACATGGAATCACAACTGCAATTACCTGAACTATTAATTCTTGAGATTCCTATTCATGTTAACCAAAGACTGTAAGCCTGACAAAAATTTTAACTGCTCTATTATTTAGCAGTATCCTTCATCTTGTTTCCTTTTCTTCCTAGTCGAAGGCTCCTTATACACAAATACAAGGTTAGAACACAGAGTTACTTCAATAATCAAAACAAGGGACTAGTAAAAACTAGCTAGTTATTTTAGTACATTCAAAAATGGAGGAAAGTAAGAAGTTGTAATGAACTTTCAAATTAGTAATAAATTAGAAAACATTATTGAACTCTAACATTTTTGTAAAGCTAACTCCCTCTTTGTGAAATATATATATATATATATATATATATTATTCTTCATTAGGAATCTGAACTTATAGCTTTAAGATAATCTAGATGATGTACTGATTTTGCAGTATCTTTTTTTAAAGTTTTAGATTCTCTCTCTCTCTCTCTCTCTCTCTCTCTCTCTCTCTCTCTCTCGGGGCAGGATACAAATTTTCTAGTAACATCGAGCATTTATGTTTCTCAGTCAATTTAAAATAAAACTAAATCAAATGTTATAATTCTCATTCATATAACCTTTTCAAGAATATCTGACAAGGACCATGGCAAGACTTAACCTTTACTTTGCCAAAAATAATCACTTTGCATTCTTATTATTTAAAGCCGATCCCGTTCATGTTCTTGGTCATATTTGGACACAGGCTGAGCCGATCTTCAAAGAGCAGAAGAAATATCCTGAACTTGTGGATCCCCGTCTTGAAGATGATTACCCCCTAAAGGGACTGAATCAAGCAGTTGCAGTAGCAGAGATGTGTCTTCAAGAGGAGGCCTCAATCCGTCCATTAATGAGAGATGTGGTGGCATCCTTGGGTTTCCCTGTGACACCAGGCCTCGAAGAGACAATGACCCAATCTTATGATCCCCCCTTCTCGTTACCTAAAGAGATAGCAAGTAAGGATCATAATATACTAGATGTCGATATTGCTCAGGATCGTCAACGTGCTGTCGCGGAGGCCATAGAGTGGGGTTCAAATTCCAGGAATAATCAGAGATCATGGCATTAGGCAAGCTCTTAGACAAGTTTATTCATTATAGTCTTCCAGTTATCAAGTTTTTAGTGAATGCTTTGTATCTGTATCGTCTTTGGGGTAACATAGCCTTTTGTAGCATATTTTTATGGTACTTTCTTGAACTCTCAGTAATGAAATATCAAAGCTTTATAGTGCGAGACATTGTGATAAACATCAATCATGTTATAAAATTTTCCTCTGTTCTCTCGTTTAGAGAATACGACTGTCCAATGTATTGGTATTAATTCATCATATATAACCTAGATTACTTGGAATTTCTTTTTTGAATTAATTATATAGATATCATGTTTCAGCTTTAAGACATGATCAACTCCATTGAATATAAATCTTCTAATGAAACACACTAACCTGGAAGACAATTTGGATTCAAATTCTAGAGGTGCTTGAATTATATGAAGAATGGTTTGGATGTTCATTGAAACATTGCTATAGTTTCTCTTTCTAAAGCCCAAAGTGGTCCCATTTAGATATTGTTCCGTCCACATTATTTTGTATGCACATCTTGTCCTTATCCTTTGATGGAGATCGAGTCGCACCCCACAAAAGATCGACGTAACCCCAATACGAAGATTGGAGCTAGACAGACCATGAATGAGTTGCAAAAGTATTTTAGATAGGTTTTTTTAAGATTAATTAATTAATTAGTGAATTTTGTTTTAGATTAAATATATGTCAAAGTATGTATCTTGTAGTACTAACTATGCATCATTGCCATGCCCTAGTCCCAAATCACGTAAGAAATCGACCACAAAAGGTTGTGCATCTGGAACCGTGGCGACTGGAGCAACGATGGTTAACTACCGGTGTTTCTGTGTTCCTTATGGCATTGAGATCGATCACTAACGGACGATCGACTTGTCCTCTACGGGTTGACTTGCCAAGATTGATCATAAGAGGCTCTGCAACTTTGTGATGTTGAGTAGAATGATCTACCCTCTTGCGGAGGTCCACCACCAAATGTTCTATAGTGTCTTTGTGGGTGACCCGACCCTTCACATGGATTACAAGAGGACCCTCAATAGTTGAGTCAGCTTTAGCTTCTGCTTCATCATCGACGTCGTTACCTTTTCCCCCATGATGTTGTTGTTAGTATAGCACCAAGTTAGAGTAATAGGCTTCAATACCCTTGTCAATGTCTACGAACTCCATTCCGACTACCCTCTTATTGTCTACGTACTTGAAACACTGGTAGAGGGTTGAAGGCACAATCATATTTTCATGTATCCATGGATGTCCTAACAAGAGGTTGTAGGATACATCTACGACTATGACATAGTAAGTGACCTTTGTTCGTAGATCTCCTATCTGGCATTTGAGGCGGATCTTGCACAGAGGGTGGCTTCATCCATTATTGAAGCCAAGAATGGTTTTATTGCTCACCGACAGCTTGTGCATTAGGATCTCGAGGGGCTGAAGAAGACTCTGAGGGATCGATATGCATACAATCCACCTTTATAGCACCTATGTAGCCAGTGTAGTATAAAGGTCTATCATGACGGTTGTTATTGAGTAACATATCCTCCTAAGAGAAGGTTATGTTAGGAATCTTCTCTATTACATTGTGACAATGGAGGCATGTTGCAGGATCTTCGACAGGCGATTTGATCTAAGCCAAGTAGGAGTCGGCGTGTAGCAACGCCTCACTCAGAGCATTACGTGTATCTTTGGAGAGATAAAGTCGAAGACGAACAACCTTGTAGATGTATTGGCAAGTTGTGCCAATATATCAAAGTTGTAAGGTTTGTTAAGCCCTTGAGGAGGATTCTTTTCAAAGACTTGTCAAATCGGACCTCATTTTGCTTGGACTTGTCCGTCATTGCAGGCTTCGACGAACCTGCTTGAGGAGCAGCTGGAGCAGCAGGTATAGGGGAAAGGAGTATCATCCTCCTGAACATGATTGTAGACCATAAGAAGGCCTTACAGGGCCTAGTCTCTCTGTATAAGTCTTCATTAACAGTTGCTGGAAGGACCATGTGACATTGCTTACTCTTCTTCCTCCTTTGACTTCTACATGGAACTTGAAGGCACTGTTTCTTGTTTCATGTCTTGGGCAATGTCAGGGTGAACCCACATAATCTCACTATGCAGAGTAGTGAGTGGTACCGACCATGTTTTTGATTATGGGCGGGTAGAAGATTGACAATCTCTATGGTTGCTCTCGGTATCGGGAATGCCGTCTTGGACTTCCAATGAAGGAAAGTCACCAAACTGAAGAGACCATGTTTGTTGTGACCTTTTTCTCATCAGAGAGGAGGGTGATAGCCTTGGAGTCTATTAGCTTATGTATCCTACTCTTCAATATGTACCAATCCATGGTTGGATGATGCACATATCTATGGAATAAGCAGTACTTGGGGTCATTGGTACGACCTGCCTCTTCTGGCCTTCTAATGTCAGACAGTTTGAGTTTATTGCTTTTCATCAAGACATGGAAGATTTCAACCACGTCTTCAGTGTCAAAGGAGAATGTCTCCTTAGATTTCAGATCATCTGAAGCCTTATTCTTTGACTGGGAAGCACTCTTGGTGATGTCAATAATAAAGGACTCCTTCCCTTTACCGTTGCGGTTGTTGTTGTTATTTTGGGGATGCTTACCCCTATCATCAGAGTTTGGTTGTTTGAACCCAATTAGTTGCAAATCATTTACTGACTTTTTAGCGATGTCAGTACTTCTGATGAAGGTGGGCCAATGATTGAACTTGGTCGGCCCCAAACAGAACTTCACTGTCGGGAGCAGATTATGTTTGCAGGTATATAGACTATGAGATATCGGGAGGCAGCTTTAGAGCTAGTGGTCTGAAGCATTCGATGAATAACATACTGGTTTCTTCTTCCTCTGGTTTGTGGAGATAAGTAATGACATGGTGACATCAATTACCACTTCATATAACCTAGCGAGGAACATCCTATCTAAGTCCTTAAAGGTCTTGATACAATCGTTAGGTAGACTATAGAACCATTCGAAGACTACCTCCTACAAGGTACCAATGAATAGCTTGGTGAGAAGTGCATCATCCTTTGGCATGTGCATAGTCTGCGAATCAAAGTACTTTATATATTGATAGGGCAAATTCATTACATCAAAAGGGAGAAGCGACAACGGCTTATACTTTGATGGACAAATAATATTGTCTTATTCATGATGGTATGATTGTGCCCATCTTTTAGAGTTCATCCTAATTGTTCATGGAGTCCGAACGGGCATTTAGGGCACGAATGGCTTCTTGCGGGTCGACTGCTTATGAGGGAGCAGTTGATTGAAGAATAGTTGGTGGAGCTCCCGGCATCACTAGCGTAGGACCACCCCCAGCATTCGAAGGATTGGGAGGATGTGTAGCTGGCTCCTCATTATCAACCAGGTCCTAGTTACCTTGAATCTGAGCTGTCAGTTGAAGTGGAGTTGAGGTACTAGTAGTTTGCAATGCCAACAGATGTTGAAGCATGGTATTGATGACATTGATGGTAGCTTCAAGGTTGTCCAAACGATGATTGATTTTGTTACTGCCTTCGCCTTCAATGCCCATCAAATATATTGAAGTTGTGTGCAGACTGGTGAAAGGAGTGGTGGATAGAGAAGTATAATTAGAGTCCATACTATCTGCTTCGGATTCCAAAGGTACACCATCCTCGAGAAAGGTTGCCATAGTATATCTTCTTCAAAATCTGGAGGATTACTACCCCCAGTATGTGATACGGCACTGCCTACATCCGATTATAGAGGGATGCTAACCCCTGTATGGAGTACATCATCTTCAGGCTACATAAGGGATGCTACCCCCTGAATGCAGCCTGAATTCTTTCGATGAAGGCCTTGATCTGGAATGAGTACATTGATATACCCCCTCTGGGGAAACAGCTCGCTCACTCATTTTTTGAAGCTCTTCCTGTCATGACCTGCACCCGATATAGGGGCACGAGTACGTGTGTACATCCAGCCTACGCCGCAACATCGATGGTAGAACGTTGTTTAGGTCAGGGCTATCTAACTAGCATTCTCACATAAATATCCAACTCCATAAGGAGACAATGATATAAAAATATAAGATAAAATACTCAATCACAGAACTAAAGCACGATAAGATATCAAAGAATAATCTAAATCACAACCACAAAGTCTAAACAACAATATAAAACTAAACTTCAAACAATAACATCCAAGTCTCAATCTATGTCGAAAACAAATCCGGTACCAAAATATGCAAAAAGAAATTAACTAATATAACTAGTGATTTCGGCTAGACCTTCTGGCAATCACACCTGAGCTACAAGGTCCAAGGCTGCAGCTACTCTTCCTGTAGTCCGTAATATATCGGACACCAGTCCTCTAAGTCGTCGTCTGAAAAATATATCCAGTCAGGATTGGAGCGAAGTACAACCCAATAGTAGTTCCAATTAATTGACAAAGACTATAAAATAATAAATAGAGGATTCTATATACAGTGAGAAAATAATAAACTGATGCAATGAGATAGTAAAGAGAACGGGCAATGTAAGCAATAAGGTATAGCCGGTGCATATATGAAATGAAAGAGAAAGGAACTACAATATCAGATTCAAGAAAATATAATCTATGAAACTGAATATGAAGAACTGTAACTATTCTAAGTGTTTGAAATAATAGTTTTGATAAGTGAACGGCTAGAAAACTTGTACGATAGTTAAATGGCCTGGCTAATCATACGTGAGATGTATGATTAACACTAACAATATTTTATAGTTTATAATAGAAATATGATCGCATTTCTTACTAGCATTTTCCTGTCCCAACTAGTACAGTGGATCCAACATGACATGTTACGATACATGATCAATGTCCAATAATAATACCATGTACGATGTCTAATATAAATTTTGTGTACGATGTCAATACGATAACCATTATAGTATCTAATGACTGAAGATCCAAACTATACCAGTCCGTGTACCATAGTGTCAAGAATCAATTGTAACATTTCTAAATACATAAAATATAGTAATTATCAAATAATGAAAACTATCAGAGAATGTACTAGCCTGGTATCTGGTGCAAGAAATAGTAAACAATTCTTAACTGGAGTCCAAGTGTCCTACATATGGAATATCAAAGTTAATTGGTAATTTGGAGCAATAAATATGTTAAACTAGGTTGTAATGAGGTTTCTAGGTCGATTCTAGGTTTTGGGTGTCCAAACTAGGTCAATACTCCAATTCTAGGTCCATACTAGTTAATACTAGTCAATACTAGGTTAAACTAAGGTATACTAATCGCCACTAGTTAATACCTAGCTAATACTAGTTAATAATAGCTATACTAGATACTACTAGTACATATATAACTCATATACAAATATACTCATACTATATTACCTACTAACCCTTTGGCCTAACTCATTTCCTTAGTATATGTTTATACCTTAACTACCTAATACCTTGACTGATACATTTATCCCATTAGTACTCTATTTGCACAACTCAAGCTCTCACTTCCACACTTCCATCTCACCTGAAACAACCAAGTCTTGATGTCAGAGGCCACACAACCCCATATCAGACCTTTACCCAACTCCAGTATCTAACCTACACCCTAATACTTCAATGATAGTAGAGTATCAGTGTCATACCCTCTCCCTTACCTCAATGTTGATGCCCCCAATTGCATACTTCCATCTAGCTCTAAACCAAACATCTAATTACCTTCATACTAGACCTATTTCTTCCACATGTACTCAAGGGTAACCCCATTACCTTACTGTCAATAACCTAAGTATCCTCCCCCTACTGCTGTTGTTAACCTCTTATCCGTTTACACCCTCACACTTCCTGGTTGCAGGAACCCTCTTCTAACTTGCGGTTACTGAACCCCCAGGTTATACTTTACTGATATCTGAACCTGTGTTCAGGTTTTTTCTTCCTATTAGCTCACCACATAAGTGCATACTCACTGCTACCTAATCCTTTAGTCCCAACTGATACTTCAAGCCTCATAGTTATTGATACTTTAGAGTAATAGTACCCCTGGACCAAATCCTAATGCTAACCTTCACATAAGATTAATGCATTACTGTAAACCTATTGCCCGATCATGTAGTCCCCTTACAGTCCCCAATCTGCCATCTTACAAGCAACATTCAGTTGCTCTAACAACTGAAGTTTTTGCCACTTCGAGTATCTCAGTTCACTGTGATATAGCAATATCACTCAGATATTGGCTGATAAGAGCCATACTTGAGTTCCTAAGCTCACTCGATTAGGTTCAAACACTACCAAAATATGATGAAATAGCGATATTTTTAGCGACGTCATATTAAAATGTCGCTAATATTAAATATTTGAGAGACTCCAAAAATAAACGTCGATATACGTCGCTGTTGGCGACATATAACGACGTTTAGCGACTGTAATTCAGTTTTTTAAAAGAATAGTCGCTATAAGCTTCTTTAAGTTCGCTAAACGTCACTGAGTTTTTTGATTTAGCGACGTTAGTTTTTTTATTTTTAGCGACATTTTTAGCGACGTCTATGACATCGCAAACTTGATAATTAGCGACGTTTAGCAACGTCTAGTTATGATGTCGCTATTATTATTAGCGATGTCATAAGTTGACGTTGCTAAATTTTTTAATATAGGTTTCGATTCCCCCTTCTGTCGAAATCTTTTCCCAAATTTTTAAAAACTTCCCCCTCTTCCCTCCCCTCTCCAGCGAAGTGCCCCCTCTGGCATCCTCTACAACCCCCTACTCCGGTGTCCCCCCATCCTTACCCCCCACCGGCTCCTCCACAGCTCCCTACTCCGACGGACCCCCCGAGTGCTCCCCTACAGCCCCCACCGGCTCCCCCACAGCCCCCTCCGGCGGACCTCGGGCTTCTCCTCCTCCTCCTCTAGGTAAACCCTAACCCGATATCTCTCTCTCTCACACACACACACACACACACACACACACACACACACATACACACAGATGCACACGATATGACACTGACATAGACACGACACACACAGACACGACACACACAGACACAGAGGGTGTAAACCCTAACCCTGACCCGATCTCTCTCTCTCTCTCTCACACACACACACATACTCACACACACACACACACACACACACACACACATAGATGCAGATATGACATGACACTGGCACAGATACGACACACACACACTGACACAGATACGACACAAAGACTGTCACAGAGGGTGTAAACCCTAACCCTATCTCTCTCTCTCTCTCTCTAATATTTAATACTATACAATTAGTACATAACTTATACTATTATGACTTACTAACTTACAATAACCGCTACTAACTTAATATAACTGATACCAACTTAATATCAATACTAAAGCTAGATGACACTAGACTAACTATACACTTAGCTTACTCTAACTAATGTCTGATATTCTAACTTGATATCTAACTCAAATAACTAAAATCTAAACTTTACCCTAGTTGATAATTACTAACTAGCATTCACTAACAATGCATCTAACTTATACATTCATCAGTCAGTGATACACACATAGTAGTACATAAACACAGTGGACTGAAAACTAATGCCGCCACTACTGATATTCCCTATAATATATACATCAATACCTTCCTACTGAAGGCACTAACCGAATCCCCATCAGTGTACTACTGTTACCAAACTATACTGACATCAAGCCCTTAGTTGTAGTGTGATCAACTCGAGCTTAGTATACTAGGACCATCCTTGATTGCTACACCTGATTTAACCCCCATCCAAATTTGATACTAACTGATGTGAATCTTACTCACAACTGATACCTATATCCATTCCTCACCTACACATAACCACAGTTGATACACATAAGATACACAAAGATTCCTCCAATCTTCTAATGCATGTTGTGATACTCAAATTTAAAATGCAACTTCAAATTGCTGCTGCCTAATATCGTACCCTGCTTTGTACGATGGTGTGCACAGACCATGTGAAGCCTGCCGCAACACTCATGTACACATCAAATGTGCACTGTCGGGTCTATGTAGATGGTGTGTGGAACAGCTCTTCCTATCTCACTACTCACTGTGTTGCTCCCTAAATCTGCTGTCAACATGACATATACTCCTATGGACTGGCACTCCCCTATAACCAGATGACTAATACTTAAAGTAGTGTACAAACCCTAACCCTAAACCTAACCCTAACCAAAATATGCTCAGTTGACACTCACTGATACACTGCAATATGAGTATCAGTGCATGTATTATATTTCTGAGTATTCTTATGTGTATTTAGACGAGTGGGTGTATAACATAATTGGGTATTCCTGAGTATATATGCTAGTACTAGGAGTATCAGTACATGTACTATATTTAACGATGAGTATATACTTGAATGAAGTCTATTCATCTTTGCAGAAGTATCTAGAAATGGATATGAATTTCTATCTGCATCATCATTCGTAGATATACAACCAACATCCTGATGACATATGCGGTGTGCGGGATGAATTTATTGAGGGTGTATAGCAGTTCCTACAGTTCGCCAAGGCGTTCCCTCAGTACATGGACGATACCAAAATTAAGTGTCCGTGTGTGAGATGTCACAACTTGAAATATCATCCAGAAGAGGAAGTCACATATCATTTGTACTCGAAGGGTTTCACGTCGAATTACTATCAGTGGACCGTGCACGAAGAACTTGTGTCTTTAGCATCGGAGTCGGAGGCTTATGTGGAGCCGTATATGGATGTCTACTACCACGCTGCTTACTACGATGGGTGGGTAAACATGGTTTTTGATGCGGCAGGGCCTAGTTTCGATCCGAACAATCATGATGCAGCTGAGGAGGCACCGAATGCCGATGCTGCAAAGTTTATGGAGTTGCTGGAGAATACAAGGTCTCCATTATATCTTGGTTGTGAGGATCATTCACCGTTGGAGGTGGTTACAAGATTGTTGAGCATCAAGTCCGATTTTAATATGTCGCAAGAATGTTATAACTGACTGATGGATAGAGATCTTACCAGAGGGTGCAAAGTTGCTTAAAGACTTCTACCGATCTAAGAGGATGGTGAGATCGCTCTGGATAGGATACGAGAAAATTGATGCATGTCACAACGGGTGCATGTTGTACTATAAAGATGACAAGGATGAAGATGCGTGTAGATTCTGTGGTGTTGATCGCTACAAGGCCACTAGAAGAGGAAATTCTATCGGTGCAAAGAAGCCTACCGATTTGATCTACTTCTTGCCTTTGACGCCGCGGTTGCAAAGGTTGTTTATGGTGAAGGAGACTGCAAGAAACATGAGTTGGCACAGGCGAAAACAGATCAAAGGAGTATTGGATCATCTATCCGATGGAGAAGCATGGAAGCACTTTGATCGAGAGTATCCAAATTTTGCTCCAGATCCACGCAATGTCAGATTGGGACTCTCCTCCGACGGTTTTACCCCATTTGGACTTTCGGACTCCCAGTATTCATGTTGGCCTGTGATCGTCACTCTGTACAATCTACCGCCTTGGATGTGCATGAAGACTCCGTATATATTCCTAACCGTTATTATCCTGGGTCCAAACAATCTTAAGAGGAATATTGATGTATATTTATAGCCTTTGATAGATGAGTTGAATCAGCTATGGGAAGTAGGTGCCAACACGTACGATGTTTCTAGAAAGCAGAATTTTCAGATGAGGGAAGCACTTATGTGGACCATCAACGACTTTTTGGCCTATGGAATGTTATCAGGATGGAGCACTCATGGTCGTCTCTCATGTCCGTATTGCATGGACCACCCTAAGGCTTTCTGTTTGAAACATGAAAAAAAATCGTACTTCTTCGATTGTCATCGACAATTTCTGTCGAAGGATCATCCGTACTAGAGGAACAGTCATATTTTTTGTGCGGGCATTATGGAGAAGGCCAATCTACCGCTAAGGTAGCCCGCATAGATGATATGAAAAGAGGTAAAAGATTTACCAAGTACTATCGAAGAGCCAACTAATGGGTACAACTGTGACGGATTTAGTCGTACCCATAACTGGACGAAGAGGAGTATATTCTGGGATCTATCATATTGGAGCACCAATCTGATCAGACATAACCTTGATGTCATGCATATCGAGAAGAATGTGTTTGATAACATAATTAATAATGTAATGAAGGTAAAGGGGAAGGCGAAAGATAATCTAAAGGCCAGGTTGGATTTAGAAGAAATATGTAGACGTCCTGCGTTACATTTGATAGAGGAGGAAAATGGAAAGTTAAAGCAGCCTAAGTCAGTTTTCTCACTGGAGAAGGAGGATAAATGGATACTTTGTAGGTAGATTCAGGGTCTAAAATTTCCAAACGGGTACGTGTCGAACTTGAGAAGATGCGTCGACCTCAAGGAGAACAAACTGGCGGAGATGAAGAGCCACGATTGTCACATATTCATGGAGAGGTTAATTCCGATTATATTTCAGTAATTCTTACCGTAGGTCATTTGGGATCCATTGACAGAGCTCAGTATATTCTTCAGAGATCTTTGTTCTACTAAGTTGTTCGTCGATCGTCTAGAAAAGTAAGAGAAGGACATTACGGTAACACTATGCAAGCTCGAGAATGTGTTTTCTTCTGGATTCTTCGACTCTATGGAGCATTTGACAATTCATCTTTCCTATGAGACACGTGTTGGTGGTTTTGTTAGTTATCGGTGGATGTACCCGTTCGACGACATCTGAATCACCTAAAGAGAAAGATGAAAAACAAGACATGGGTTGAGGGCTCTATTTATGAAGCTTATGTTCTCAAGGAGATTACAAACTTTTGCTCGACGTATTTCAAACCTCATATTGCTACTAATAGAACGAGAGCTCCGAGAAATGACGGATATCAGGAATCTAATGATGCAATACTGAAAGTATTCAATGCGTCCGGACAAACTCTGGGGAAAATGAAGAAGAGATATTCGAATGACGATGAGCTATGGGCTGCTCAGTTGTATATATTATTCAATTGCGACGAGGATAAAGTAGAGAAGCTAGACGGGTAAGTAATTAATACGTCTACGTTTATGTCATCTCAATGTAATAGTATAAGCTACTATTATGCTACTAATCGGCGGTTGCTTCGTTATTTTTTAGCACATATAATGATGAGCTGAGGTCGGTTAGACCCTACATAAATGACAAAAAAGTATAACAAGAAATAAGACGTTATTTTCCTTCTTGGTTGAGCGCATATATAAGGAGCTCGGTAATTAATTTTTATGTATGCACTTGCACAATAAATAACTTACTATCTCTACTTTGGTATTTAGGTCGATCGTCTAATAACACCAGAGACTGAATCTATTAGAACTCTAGCCAAGGGACCAATTACTGCCATCAAAATATGGCCAAATTACTGTGCAAATGGGTTTAGGTTCTAGTTAGCAAATGCTCCAATCAGAGACAGCTTTTTGGATCTTGATTCCATAAAAAAATAGTTGTTTGTGTATCAAATCTTTGAACTACAAAGACGTCGATCCATGCAATGATTTCTTTGGCATCTTATGTCACGACCCGCACCCTAGATTTGGGCATGAATTATGGGTACGTCTATACTACGCCGCAGTGTTGACGGTAGAACGCTGTACAATAAGCCATAAGTAATCTATAACTCACAACATATATACTTCTCTACACTATACTCAATCACAGGCACTAGTTTAATGAATACACCAAGAAAATAATAAAATAATATTCTTGGTGCGGGTCCAAGGAATCTTCCCAAAAACTAAATATCTAAAGTACAATATTCAAAATACTTCAGAAAAACTGCCGGAGAACAATCCGGTCCAAAATAACTAACAAAATTAACTACTACTAAACTACTCCATTACAGACGGTATCTGAGCTGCTAACTCTCCCCGATCCTCCGGAAGGGCAAGATCGGGCTCTATTATGTCGCTAACATACGGTCCATAATGTGTAGGGATTTCATCCTCATTGTAGTCACCTAAAATATGGTTATCTAGTCAGGAAAGGAACGAGTACATCATAGTGAAAATAGTTCCAACATATGGTAGAAGCTATAAGACAAGAAATAGTAACGAATATATGACAACAACAAAAACGAAACCACAATAAGGCAACTAGAATAAATAAATGCTAAAGTCCTGTCATGGCAACATATAGTACAATATCTCCAAGCAACAAAGGAAATAACTACAATGTATGGAAGAACAAATAGGAACAACTACTCTATGTGATTTAAAATACCTTGTTGACATATGAACGACTAAGGGGTAAAATTCGGCAAACCACACGTGTCATGCATGGCTACTATTATTCCAGTAAGACCATGGGATGGAAAGGGTAGTTCACATGTCCACTAAGTATTTTTCCTCCCTACGAGTACAATATGGATTCCGAACCAGTCACGAAGAAATAACAATAATCTAGAACAGTCATGTATCTCATAATAAGAACCCATCATACTAATCCATGTAGCAATTATCAAGAATAAAATAATTAATACTAAGCATGCATTATAGAGACTATCAAGTACTGAAAGTAATCACAAAAATGTACTTGCCTGTGGTCCTTAGCTGGTATGAGTTAGAATCAAAGTCACAGTCCAAATAGCCTATATAGTACAAATTTACCATGTCAAAAGGTAAGTTATTCTAATTTATTTAATTCTGAAACAATTACTCTAAAATCCTATTTTAATCTTATTATTATGATTTTTAGGTTAATTCCAAAATTTTGTCCAAAGGAACTAAATTTTATCAACTCGAGACTCATACGCAAATCGAGGCGATCTATTGACCAAAAAGTCAACCGATACAAACTCAACTTTCATACATGGTTTTCTGTAGATTTTAGCATCACAAACATGCTAGAATTTATGGCTCATCCGGATTCAAAATTTTTTGGAAATTATTGCTCATACAAAATCGGATTGTGCAACGGTGGTTGATTGTTAACCTAGAAGTTCTACAGAATTAACAGCATCAAAATATTTTGTATTAAATCATGGGAAAAACTTATGTCATGATCTCGACATTACCTTTCCGAAACTTTAAATGGTTCATGATTCTGATTTCTTGTTCTCCCGAAATCGTGAAAACACCGAGACGCATATATTTTCAGACATAATGTGCTCTACGACTTTTCCAGAATTTAATATTTAGAATTTTGTGAAACAATTTATGTCACGCCCCAAACTCCCGCAAGCTCAATAGTCCCCGCTGAACGTGAATCACTACGTTACAGCTCTCCCGCGGGACAATCGTTCTCCTCGGGACGTGATGTCGTACGAGCCTGGAGTTGCGCTCGTTCAAGGCGATGTTGTTAAACACCAAAGTTATCATTAAAACACCTAAGTTGCAGCGAAAGTCAAGTCATTGTGTACCAAGCACACATCAGAGTAATACGCAGCGAAGCTCTCGATAGGGTCCAAATGAAATGCCCCGAAGGCAATGCCACGGAGTCGATGAAATACTCTTGCTCTTTTCTCTAGCCCACAAAGGTACTTACAGTTCATACATCATGTCTCGTATATCCAAGCAGCGCCACTACGCCTGCGTACCTGAAATATTGCCCACAAACGTGGGTCAGTACACAGCCGTACTGGTGAGCGGGGTAACCTACTCGTCTAAGACGACACTAAGTAATTAGTGAATGCAAACAGTTATATGGTGATCTTTCTAGTTGAATCCTAGATTCGTTTCATGGCATATGAATGACATGTTAAGAAAAGCTGTAAAGCAGTTTACGCATGCAAGCATTCAATTCAAACCAAACGACAAGTAATACATAAGCAACCCGAAGGATTCTAGCATGCAACTCGTCCTACTCAAGTCATCGTTTTTACGATAACAATCGAACCATCAGCCAAACCTCAATATCCTTCCTCAACCAACTTGATACAATCCAAATCTCGTCAGTGCACACTCTTGCCGAGGCAAGGTGGCCACGCCTACACGAAGCCAAACCAATAAAAGAAAAGCAAGCCAACTCTTATCTATATGAAGTCACTGGCTAAGCCATACAAGATATATCTCAAGCATTATGGCGCGCCCTATCAGCCCGGGAATCAAGGCACGCTGAAGGTCCCACAATGCATCATGACTAGCATGAATCAAATATTTCCCTCCGGATCGATACGGTTGCAGTGCCCTGGAAAGCCGTTTCGAGGAAATGCCAAGACTTGTGCACAAGTCGTCCGTGACATACAGACACAAGTAGGTATGACGAGAGGATCGAACATTCTCGCCCCACCAAGCGATCCTAGACTCGTTCAACCGATATCCAACCAAAGCATCCATAACCATTCTTCAAACATATCCAACCAACATATCCAACCAAGGATTCTAAAACCAAACCTCAACATATAGCCCAAGGCACCAAAATATGAAGTGTTTCAATAGGCACAAGGCCTCTGCTCAACACAGTATTTTATATTGGATGCAACTCCCCAACTTGAGACAAACCCATGGAACAATGCCCCAACCATGGCATAATGCCCTCGCCGATGCAGTTGTTCGGTTTTGAACCGCAACTGCTCGCTTTGCAAGACAAAGCGACCAAGTGATACTCGTGCACGGATGCACGCTCGCTCGCCCGAATTCCCGATATTCCCAATTCCTCAATGTATCATTTCCAACCGTCCAAGCATAATCCCAATTATCCAACCGACTGCCTCAAATGTAATAATCCAACTCTAGCTCCAACTATCCAACGCACAAATTATTTCAAGCCACAATCCTATCCAAGCCAACAACGTACACTATATACACGCCTCAGTATAGTGATTCCCATGTTTCAGCCCAAGTGTTCAAGCCTTTTTCGTGTTTTCCATATAATTAGGCATGAAGGAGTAGAGGAGAAGGGAAAGAGCCCACTCACAATGTTTGATCCTGTTAGGCATCCTGTCCTGCCGATACGGCCAATCCCTTGAACCCGTGGTCCGATGCAAGCGCGATCTACCCAACTGGTATGACCGTGCGAGCAGGCCGTGCTCTCCAAATTATCTGACCGATCGGACTAAGTATGATGACATTATCGCTCCCATCTAGCTATTCAGTACTGTTCTGAACGAACACCTAATTTCCATCGAACCCGCTAGCCATCTGCACATTAAAACCAACTCAATCAATACTTCTTCCCAAAATCCAACAATTCAAATGTAACCAGCATTTGTATTATTCAATCCGACCCAGCGTAACGCACCGTGCGGTTGCGGGGCTTTACATAATATACCACTTAAAATCATGTTCGTCCACGAACCATGCTGGTACTCATTTCTTACTAGTATGCCATAATCCAATTCCATATATCTGCTCTATGCAACTCTCATATTCACGATTTCTGAATCAGCATCTCGTTCTGCTGAACGCTCGTACAATTTTTACGAATTCTCACATCCTCCTTGCAGCTCAATACGAATTCCTAGTATCGCTTAGTTTTGGATCGTACACATATTTAAGGCGTCCCTAAAATACATGCATTTCAGCTGAGCTTTGTGATAGCAAATTTGAACAAGTTACAAGGGTATCTTTATGTCCGAGGCATCCATTTGTTGTACTCCCAATTAAACCAAATCATGATTTCTATTCCAAACTGTTCGATTGAGCACTAGTCTCAAATATGATGATTTCCCACCAACTCAATCAGTTCATGTTCCAACTCAATCCATCCAACTATTTCTGAAACCGCACTAGCAACATCTCCAAATATATATCTTATGCACCGAACGATCATCCCAACTGATACTACCCAAGCTAGGCGACTTACCCAAATATCAAACTTTTGTTTAGATCAGCTCAGTCCTACACCTTTTCCTGCCATCTCAAAATCTCACTGGGTGAACATCTATATCGAGGTTCGTCTGATCCACGAAGATCTTGCCGCCACACTAAAGGGATAGTGTCGCCACAATTTCAACGTGGACACACTCGCCACAATTCCTAGGTTGCGCATGAAATAGTCCTTCGCGCTGCTTCCACTGCCTCAAAGCATAGGATTTCACCTTTGCCTTCTGAACGAGCACGCTTCCCAGACTAAGTTTCAAGATATCTTGTAAATCTGAGGCACGTCTGTCCCTTCCAGTATTCGTAAGGATTTGATCTGAATGATCTGCTGCTTTAACTTCACGAGCTAGTTTCATAGTCGTACAATTCATATGAATGCTATTCCCTTCCAGGGCACAATGAGTCAGAGGCGATGCAATCGATAAAAATTGGCGACTCTGAATCTCATCAGTTGACTAGGCTACTTCCACCATCGCTCCGATCTTCCGGCTGCATCTTCAGCTGAAGACTATCCCAAGGGTCTCTCAAATCCAACACTCAGTCGATAAGCCAAATCTCCAACACACATTATTTACATCTGCCCTCGATGCATTACCAAATACGCCGCCTCAAGGGTCTTTCTATGGGTCTACCATATTCATATCCGATTCAGCGGATAAGTCGCTAGGGTTAGCTGTCCCGAACCTACGCTCGATAATTATAAGTCATCACGATGGACAGTTACTATAAACCATGCTATATCTCATCTGCAAATTCGAATCAAAATTCAACCATTCCATCCGAGCGAACTTTCGAATCCGAGCAATGTGCTCGTTGAAACCGTCTTCCATCAATCCATCGTTCTGCCCTGAATCCATCAAATTTCTGAAATTGCTATGTTCGTCTTCTCGCACTACCAATTGCAATGATTCTCAAAACTCAAGACTTGCTCAAATTCTTATCCGTTTGTCGTATCCCATAATGCACGTCCAACTTAATTGAGCAGCACAGTGATTTGTTCCGACGTTGCTCCCACATTTAGCTATCTTTAACAGTCTGTCTGCCACACTCTTTGCCTTCCGTTGTTGCCATAATCCGTCCACGTCTTCCGAAGAATCCCTTTACCATCGTTGTACTATCTTGCCCAAAATTTTATTTCCGCTAAACCTGAGTCGACTTCTCGAGCAGCAATATCCAAAATCTTCAAGTTTGTGTGAATCCATCGCATTGTCCCTCCAAACCAAATCGTGTTTCATTGCTCAATCAACAGTTCAAATGCGTTGTCCAAAATCGTAGTCCGTGCTCACTATCCTCCGATTAACCCATCGTTTCGCTCAAACGTCTCCCAATTGTTCGTTCTAATCTCGTCCATCTCTTAAGCCCAACGATACTTCCATTTGCACGAGTCTGTTCTTGAGTTCTCAAGTCTAATGTATCGAAGAATACCCGAGTCAAATTCCATTGCACTATATACTACTTGGAAATATAGTTGCCCTCGTGCTTACTCTGTGTCAACCAGCGTCTATCCTAAACCAACTATTCTGAGGTGATTCTGTCGAATCACAACGCAATACTCGCTTGCTCCATTTTCTTTCTTTCCAACCCAGTCAATGTGCACCAACCAACTTGTATTCCTGTTATCCGAGTCCGTTCAGGCAATTCCCATTGATGTCCAACCAAAATATTTAAATGCCTTGCTCACAATGTTGTATCCCATATACCACTCCGAATCAAGTCGCTACTCGTATTACGATTTCTTGCACGAATCCAAGAATCCGTTCGAACCATCCCTTACGCGTGATCCTGCCTTTCCCAACTCGAGTTTGACACAAAACTCAAGCAATGCCTGAATTATCCAACTATTTCCATCAATCTTGCGATGCGACTCGTGCTATATCCCGTTCTCAATACTTCCAACTATTCTCACTGTCTGATACTGTCGCAACACGAGCAATCATGCAACGATTGTCTTCCAAGTAGTCCAACCCAATACCCACTGGTTTCACACATTTGTTGTACGAGCAACTCGTGCAAACTATCCTAATATTCCTAAGCCAAACTCAAACCTGCTCAACCGATGCGCCACAATCAAAATTCCAACTTCTATCCAACACAATCGCTATACGAGCAACTCGTGCACGATTCATTCTCATCGAATGTTTCTACTCACGACATGCCGCATAGCCAAATATCGTATGCCAACCAATTGATCCATTGAGGCAATCAGAAACTCCCCGAACGACAAGCCAAGCCAACCCAATGAAAGCTCTCAACTTGTTGCACAAATGCAACAACGCCACCCAACTTGCTACACGAATGTAACAATGCCTAACGAGGCTAAGCGATCCTATGAAAACCAACCAAGACAACACAACCAAGAATAACATGCAGCCACAACCAGCATTATATAGACTTATTGCATGAAACATCCGATGTGGCACTGAGTAGAGTCAAGAGCTAGACGACATGCGGAAGCTATTTTAAAGTTTGTGATGAAGCGAAGGACCAAGTCCGAAGAAATGAACCAGGTGCTCTGATACCAATTTGTCACGCCCCAATCTCCCGTAAGCTCAATAGTCCCCACTGAACGTGAATCACCACGTTACAGCTTTCCCGTTAGACAATCGTTCTCCTCGGGACGTGATGTCGTACGAGCCTAGAGTTGCGCTCGTACAAGGCGATGTTGTTAAATACCAAAGTTATCATTGAAACACCCAAGTTACAGCGGAAGTCAAGTCATTGTGTACCAAGCACACATCAGAGTAATACGCAGCGAAGCTCTCGATAGGGTCCAAATGAAATATCCCGAAGGTAATGCCACGAAGGCGATGCCACGGAGTCGATGAAATACTCTTGCTCTTTTCTCTAGCCCACAAAGGTACTTATAATTCATACATCATGTCTCGTATATCCAAGCAGCGCCACTACGCCTGTGTACATGAAATATTGCCCACAAACGTGGGTCAGTACACAGCCGTGCTGGTGAGCGGGGTAACCCACTCGTCTAAGCCGACACTAAGTAATTAGTAAATACAAACAGTTATATCATGATCTTTCTAGTTGAATCCTAGATTCGTTTCATGGTATATGAATGACATGTTAAGGAAAGCTGTAAAGCAGTTTACGTATGCAAGCATTCAATTCAAACCAAACGACAAGTAATACATAAGCAACCCGAAGGATTCTAGCATGCAACCCGTCCTACTCAAGTCATCGTTTTCACGATAACAATCGAACCATCAGCCAAACCTCAATATCCTTCCTCAACCAACTTGATACAATCTAAATCTCATTATTGCACACTCTTGCCGAGGCAAGGTGGCCGTGCCTACACGAAGCCAAACCAACAAAAGAAAAGCAAGCCAACTCTTATCTATATGAAGTCACTGGCTAAGCCATACAGGACATATCTCAAGCATTACGGCGCACCCTATCAGCCCGAGAATCAAGCCCCGCTGAAGGTCCCGCAATGCATCATGACTAGCATGAATCAAATATTTCTCTCCGGATCGATACGGTTCCAGTGCCCCGAAAAGCCGTTTCGAGGAAATGCCAAGACTTGTGCACAAGTCATCCGTGACATGCAGACACAAGTAGGTATGACAAGAGGATCGAACATTCTTGCCCTACCAAGCGATCCTAGACTCGTTCAACCGATATCCAACCAAAGCATCCATAACCATTCTTCCAATATATCCAACCAACATATCCAACCAAGGATTCTAAAACCAAACCTCAACATATAGCCCAAGGCACCAAAATATGAAGTATTTCCATAGGCCTCAGCTCAACACAATATTTTATATTTGATGCAACTCCCCAACTCGAGACAAACCCATGGCACAATGCCCCAACCGTGGCATAATGCCCTCGCCGATGCAGTTGTTCGGTTTTGAACCATAATTGCTCGCTTTGCAAGACAAAGCGACCAAGTGATACTCGTGCACGGATGCACGCTCGCTCGCCCGAATTCTCGATATTCTCAATGCCTCAATGTATCATTTTTAACCGTCCAAGCATAATCCCAATTATCCAACCGACTGCCTCAAATGTAATAATCCAACTCTAGCTCCAACTATCCAACACACAAATTATTTCAAGCCACAATCCTATCCAAGCCAATGACGTACACTCTATGCACGCCTCAGTGTAGTGATTCCCATGTTTCAGCTCAAGTGTTCAAGCCTTTTTCGTGTTTTCCATATTATTAGGCATAAAGGAGTAGAGGAGAAGGAAAAGAGCCCACTCACAATGTTTGATCCCGTTAGGCATCCTGTCCTATCGATACGGCCAATCCCTTGAACCCGTGGTCTGATGCAAGCGTGATCTACTCAACTGGTATGACCGTGCGAGCAGGCCGTGCTCTCCAAATCATCCGACCGATCGGACTAAGGAAGACGACATTATCACTTCCATCCAGCTATTCAGTACTATTCTGAACGAACACCTGAGTTTTATCGAACCCGCTAGCCATCTGTACATTGAAACCAACTCAATCAATACTTCTTCCCAAAATCCAACAATTCAAATGTAACCAGCATTTGTATTATTCAATCCGACTCAGCGTAACGCATCGTACGGTTGCTGGGCATTACAATTTATATATTCAGAAAATTTACCTTAATACAGTTCTAACGTAACAAACTGGGCCACGTTTGGAGTCCGGAGCAATGAGTAATGGCTTCTGGAAGATGAAGAAAACCCTAGATGACAATTCTTCAAAATTGGCTTAAAGAAAAATCCTAGAAATTATAACTTAATACTATATATATAGAGGAGAGAGAAACTGTAGTGGCTTGGAGCACGCCACATGGCAGCCATTTGCTGCTGCCCGCTTGGATCGAACGGCCAGGGTTCAACCCGGCTTGGCACGGCTGAGTCCGAGTCGGATTAAGACTCGGCTCGAGGTCCGCTCGGTAACACAGCACGACTCGCACTCGTCCCCTCTCGCTGACTGCTGGGCCCCACTATCTGGGCCGCGTTGGCTGACACGCGGACCAGGCTGGCTGCTGACTAGGCAGGTTCGATTTTATTAGGGTTTTATTTTTTATAAATTAGTTTTTAATTCAGTTTTGCATAATTAACTCAAAATAAATGCTAAAATAATCAAAAAATTCCCAGAAAATTCTAGAAAATATACTTGATTATTTAGAACATAAAATAAAAGTTTGGGATATTTTTAATTATGTTGGCCCTAAAATAAATTCTTGAAAGTCCTAAAAAATGAGTATTACTAGTTTTTAATTAACCAAAAATTGTGAAAAAATTCCAATAGCCCCAAATAAGCCTAATTAGAATATTTAAGCTAGAATTTGAGGATATGGAGGTTACAAGTCTATCCTCCTAAAAAATATTTGTCCTCAAAATTTAGGGCAGAACAAATACAAGAAGAAAATTACCTCATGGTGCAAAAAGATAGGGGTAACGCTCTTGTATCTCATCTTCCCGCTCCCAAATAGATTCATCGGGAGAATAATGCCTCCAAGCGATACGAACCAAGGAAATTACTTGGTTACGAAGCACTTTATCTCTGTGGTCTAGGATCTCCATAGGCTGCTCCGGATAACAAAGGCTTGGTCCAACCTCAACTCCGAATGATCTAATACATGGCTAGGATCTGGCATGGCCTCAGCTGGGACACATGGATCACATTGTGTACCCCTTCTAATATAGGCGGTAAGGCTAGTAAATAAGCTACTGCCCCAACCTTTTCCAGAACATTGAAAGGTCCGATGAATCTTAGGCTAAGCTTTCCACCTCTACCGAAACGAATCGTACCACACATCGGAGAGATCCTCAAGAACACTAAGTCGCCAACCTATGCCAAAATAGGAACTTAATGCATAATCTAAGAACGTAATCAAAATTTAAATAAACAAATCGATACCTTAAACTCTAGAGGTTTTCTATGGCTATCGGCCCACTACTTCTATCTGTCCTGAGCCACACGAAGTCTCTCTCTAATCTGCTTCACTTTTTTTGCAGTATCAACTACCATCTCTGGTCCTAAAAGTACTCTCTCTCCTGCATCGTTCCAAGATAATAGAGTTTGGCATCTCCTACCATACAAAGCCTCGAAAGGAGACATCTCGATACTGGCCTGATAGCTATTATTGTATGTAAACTCTACCAGGTTAAGATGATCCTCCCATGAGCCACCAAAATCTAGTACACAGGTCTGAAGCATGTCCTCGAGCGTCTGAATAGTCCTTTCTGACTGTCCATCCGTCTGAGGGTGGTAAGCAGTGCTAAATTTGTGTTGGGTACCCAAGCTAACCTACAAACTCCTCCAAAAGTGGGACATAAATCTATTATCCCGATCGGATACGATGCTTACTGGAACTCCATGCAGCCTGACTATCTGTCTCACATATAAATCGGCGAGCTTCTTCGTGGACAATCCTACTTTAAAAGGCAAAAAGTGGGCTGATTTGGTCAGCCTGTCAACAATGACCCAAATTGTGTCCTTCCCTCCTGGAGTACGTGGAAGTCCGAAAATAAAATCCATCATGATATGCTCCCATTTTCACTCAGGAATCGGTAGTGGTTGTAGCAATCCTCCTGGTCACTGCCTCTCGGCTTTGACCTACTAGCACACTAAACATCTGGAGACAAAACATGCTACCTCTCGCTTCATCCCATACCACCACACGTGTTTCCTTAGGTCCTTATACATCTTGTTAGCTCCCGGATGTATATAATACTTGGAACGATGAGCCTCTTGCGTGATCTCTTCTCGCAGGTCCCCACTAGGCACACATAACCTAGTCCCATGCCTTAGTGAACCATCCTCAGCAATAGAGAAGTCATCCATCAATCCTGTCTGTACCTAAGCTCTGAGGCTTCGTAGACCCTCATCCTGGTACTGTGTCTCTCGGATCTTCTCCATTAACCCTGACTGAATCTGCATGCCCATCATCTGCGTCTCCACTCCTGGAATAATAACCTCGATGCCCAGGCTATCCAAGTTTGCTAATAAGCGGCGATCCGTGGTCAAGTATATCGCTACTGGATATCTGCTCAAGGCATCCACAACCACGTTAGCCTTCCCTAGATGATACTGTAGTGAAATATCGAAATCCTTCATCAGTTCTAGCCGCCTGCCCTGCCTCATACTTAGCTCTTTCTGCGTAAAGACGTACTTCAAGCTCTTGTGGTCAGTGTATATTTCTACACACTCTCTGTAAAGATAATGTCTCTACAGCTTTAGAGCGAAGATCATCGCTGCTAATTCCAAGTCATGAGTGGGATAGTTTCTCTCATATAGCCGCAACTGTCTAGAAGCATATGCCACAACCTTCTTGTTCTGCTCTAGAACATATCCCAATCCCTTCCCCGAAGCATCGCTATAAATAAAAAATCCGCCCGTCTCCGATGGCACCGTCAAAACAGGCGCTGTGGTCAACCTCTTCTTTAGCTCTTTAAAGACGGCCAGACAATCTTTGGTCCACACGAACTGCACATCCTTCCGAGTGAGTCTAGTCAACAGCTCTACAATCCGAGAAAAATCTTTCACAAATTTCCTGTAATACCCAGCCAAGTCTAAGAAGCTTCTGATCTCTACAACAGAACTTGGAGTGGTTCAAGACTCTACAGCAGCAATCTTCTTTGGATCCACTGAAATTCTATCTCCAGTCACTACATGCCCAATAAACTCTACCTTATCCAGGAAGAACTCATATTTCGAGAGTTTTCTATAGAGCTTCTCCTTCCGAAGGGTCTCTAGCACAAACCTTAGATGCTTCTCGTGCTCTTCCGGTGTCTTCGAATAGACAAGAATATCATCTATGAATACTACCATGAACTTGTCAAGGTACTAGTGGAATACCTTGTTCATCAAGTTTATGAAGACTATCGGGGTATTAGTCAACCCAAATGGCATCACCATAAATTTATATTGGCCATATCTTGTCCGAAATACAGTTTTTGGAATATCTTCCTTCTTTACCTTCAACTGATGATAGCCAGACCTCAAATCAATCTTCAAAAATACTCTTGCACCGCTCAACTGATCAAAAAGATCATCTATTCTTGGTAGCGAGTATTTGTTTTTGATAGTAAGGTTGTTTAGAGCCCTGTAATTATTGCACATTCGCACCGACCCATCTTTCTTTGGTACAAATAAGACCGGGGCTCTCCAAGGCGAGGAACTCGATCTAATAAAACCCTTGTTAGCAAATCATCAACCTGCTTCTTCAATTCTGCCAGCTTGTTATTGTTGATCCTGTAGACTTATTGTGATACCGGCTCTGCCCCAAGCACTAAGTCAATAGAAACTTCAAGATCTCTGTCCGGTGGCAATCTTGGTAGCTCCTCAAGAAATACGTCTAGAAACTCTGCAATAATAGGGTGTGGCAAGTCCTTCTCTGCTACCATGGCTCCACAAATAATTCTATCACTATGCTCAACTCCTCCCCTAATAAACTCAAATTCTGGCTCTCTTGGAGTGCGGAACAGGACACGTCCTCCACGACAGTCTATGCTAGCATGGTGCATACTCAACCAATCCATTCCAAGTACAATATCAAAACTCGAAAGTGGCATTACGAGTAAACTAGTATCCAAATTATGGCCTCCCAAGGTAACATGATATCCCTTGCAAGTATCACTGACTAGGATAGTGCCTCCACCAGTCATGATCTTATAACTCCTACTCAAGGGTTCAGTTACTAAACTATGCTTAAGCACAAGGATATAGATATGACGTTATTCGATGCACCAGAATCAAATAAGGCAAATACATGAATAGATTCGAGAAGAATATAACCTTCTATCACATCACTAGTTGGCTCAGCCTCCTCTACGTTCATGGCAAAAGCTCTGCCCTGTGGAGGTACTCCCCTTTGCTAGTGCTGGGAAAACTATTGCTATTGCGTAGGAAGTGGGGGTTCTCTTTGCTGCGGGGCCACTGGTGGTCAAACTGGTCCTCTCTGGGCTGAGGATCCTCCTATAGGAGGTGTAGTAGGGCACTCTCTCATCGGATGCATAGGTGATCCACAGTATAAGCACACGCCTAATCTCTTCCGACAGATCTTCCATGAATGCCCTGGCTTCTTACAATAATTGCATAGGGGTGCTTATTGTACTTGTCTCTGTGGCCACTGCTGCACTTGAGGAGCTGGGGCTTTGACTGGGGCACGGTACTGTTGTTGTTTCTGAAAGGTCCTTGGCTGAAATTGTGGACACTTTGCGTGCCCCTGATTACTACCACCACCGATAGCATCCATGTTTCTCTTATTCCGAAGACCTATATCCAGCTTGACCCTTTGAGCCTCTGCTAATATGTCAGCAAAAGGCGTATGAACCGATAAAATATGGACCTTGACCTCTTGGTTCAAGCCCTCTTTGAATTGTCTAGCTCTATCCTCCGGGTCCCTCACCATGTACTCTGTGAATCGGCTCAGTCTGCCAAATTCTGTAGCATACTTATCCACGGTCATCCCGTTCTACTCCAAGTTCTGGAATTGCTTCTCCAGAACCCCTTTGGCTACCGCAGAAAAGAATTTTCTCTTAAAGAGGTCCTTGAACTGCTCCTAAGTCAGGTTTGGATCCGCAATCATAAGATCATTTCTGAACCAAGTACGAGCAATATCGTGAAGCTGCAAGCCAACAGCCTCAATCTTCAGGTCCTCGAAGGTTACATCTTACGAGAGATTGTGGACTTGACATATAATTATGGTACAATTATTCGAAGAGGAAAAGGAAGACGAAGACGAAGCAGATGAAAGTGAAGATGAGGAGGAAGAGGAAGAGGAGGACGAGGAAGGCGAACAATATGAATTTTCTGAAGATGATTGAAAATAAAATATTTTGCCTGTAGAATGTACTATATTTTGACTGTAAAATGTACTATTTACGAAGATATGTATTATATTTTGACTGTAGAATATACTATCCATTTAGACTTGTGATACTGCTAGTTATTTACTGTACAATTCTATTAATGTTGTGAGATATGCATAACATTTTGACTGTAGAATGTACTATATTTTTTTATTTGTTCTATCATCATATGTTGTTATCAGGTATGACAGGACGACATGGAGCGTTCATCAGGTCTCGAGGTAGACAGAGTGCTCCTCCGGTACTGCCTACTGTTGGTTCTAGATCCTCGGCGCCTAGTACTCCAGTATATCGACCAGTCACATCTCCGACTGCGACGATGTTATGTGGCAGCACTCCTGGGATGAGTAGTTCCAGGCTTGATACTACTCCCTCGTCCAACGTTCCTTCTGCTGATGGAACCATGGAGACAAATGAGCATATAGCGGAGGTTGAGCCAACGTCTTCCCAGCATCAGCTAGATCCTCCATGTGCACCTCCGGACCAGACGAGGAAGGAGATTTGGGCCGACGGTACAAAGTAAGTCAATTAGATGGTTTAGCATCATTTATATCGTGTATTTATTTATTCATCATATATTAACTTTTTCGATAAAAATAATTATCTCTGTATAGATATCGTCCCTCGTCGGTACAGAGACACCTGGGCCACTTTCTGAGGTACAACTATGGTCGCCCTTGGATCAACTACTTTGATGCTCCGGATGAGAGAAAGGCATTCTGGTTTGCCCACTTCAAGGTAAAAGTATATTATATCAATCATCTAATTTATGCATATTATATAACTTACTAAATTACTTATTGTAGCAAACGTATTTCTATCCACCACACATGACCGAGTTGATCGAGCAGATATTTCCTGTCGTTGTCGCCAAGCTGATCTGTGATGCTCTGGATGACCAGAAGGCTCATGATCGCAAAGGAAAACCGATCCAAGGTTGGATCATGCCTGAGCAGTGGACTGCGATGAGGGCTAGATTCGATGATCCGAGGTACAAGAAAAGGTCTGAGAAGGCTAAAGCGGCTAGGCAGAAGGCAGCAAAGTGGTGTGGTGGCTCGATTCCGATGACGAAACATTTTCGTCATTTGGTATATTTTTTATTTCAATTATATTATTTTAATACAAGTACGATAAAATGGTAGTAGGATAAAATGTTTAATTTTAGTACTAAATAATATATTTTTAACAGGTACAGAGGGGTGAGGATGCAAACATGGTGACCGTCTTCCTGGCCACCCATCGAAAGGGCAAAAATCTCATTGATGAAAGGGCCTCGCAGACCTATGTAAGTATTACTTTACTTTGTGTCAATTTTAATATAACTTAGGCAATTATAGAGTATCCAAACTTTTTTAGGCCGAGTATCTTAGGCTGCGTGAGCGGGCGACTGCTAGTACACCTACAGCGGGAGAGGCTGGTACTTCCTCGCAGCCCCCTCCAACTCCGTCGGTGGTGGTCTCCAGAGGGGTACGTACTACGGTACGGGATCCTATGGCGCCCTTGTTGTGACGCAGTCATCTAGGGCCTCCATGGTAAGTGCGCATTCCCCACAGTCCTCGCAGTCGTCGGACCGAGTCCAGTAGGCCATTGCCCGTCAAATTGTGTCTCTCCGTGACGAGTTGAGGCAAAGGCTGGAGGAGCAGCCCCTATCCCAATCGCAGGCGGACGATGCGACGCTCGTAGCACAATTTGATATGCTTGAGCGCAGCATAATGGAGCTCAGGGATATGACAGCTGATCTTAGTGTCGACAAAGCGTAGCGTGACGGAGCCGCAGGCATCACAATTGTTAAAGGGCAAGAGGCTGACGATGATGCAGGATTCAATGGTTTATAGCAGTACGAGGCTGTTATCTACATGGATTCATACAACCATCGACTAACAGAGTTGGAGCAGATATGTCCTTCTAGTGCGCCTTCATCGACATAAACTCCACCGACGTCACTGCCTTATCCATCGACATCGGTATCGATTTCACGGGAGCAGTATGATCTATTCTTATTCCTAATGTGCGCCGGTGGTCATCCTCATGCAGATCTGCAGTAGTCCTAGTTAGGATAGTTTATTGATTATTTATGTTTCAGACCTATGATATTTGGTCATTTATGAATATTTTTTATTTTTGAGGCTTTTAGACATTATTTCTTGTATTCTTTACGACGAGGCTTTCAGACTCAGTTGTGTGGATATTTGTTGTATTCTTTACGACGAGATTTTTTTCTGACTCAGTTTGTAATCTCAATGTTTCATTTTCTTTAAATTTTACTATAATATTCATATTAAATGTATGTTAATTTACCGGTGTTTGAGTGTTCAACCGAAGGGGGTCAACGAACCCAGCAAATTCAACGGAGGGTTACTCCGGGTCTATTTGTATAAATTATAAATTCATAAACTGCAAGAATATTGGTTTGTAAACAATTTAATATTTTTTATTTATTTTTTTACTGAATCTTTATCGATGTTTTTAGTGACATTTTGCGACGTTTAGCGACATTTATATATGTCGCTAGATACGTTGCTTATTGTCGCTAACAACGTCGCTAAAAATGTCACTGTGTACGTCGCTGAACTTCGCTAAACTGCTGACATGCCCGTATTTCTAGGTCAATATAACATCGCTAAATGTGTCGCACAACGTCGCTAAAATGAAAAAAATAGCGACATATATAGACCAACAACACGTCACTAATTTAGCAACGTGACATCGCTAAACGTCGCTAATATAGCGACGCATATACATCACTAGAAATTGTCGGTATAGCGACATTTTGCGATATTTTTTTGGTCAGTGACTAGCTTAAAGACAACTTCATCAAAACGTCGCTAAAATTATGTAGCGACATTTTTTTGCCATTTAGCGACGATTTTAGACGTCAATAATTTAACTTATTCTGGTAGTAAAAACTGACTCAATACTGCTGGCAGTACAACCGAGATTAACCTGGCACCAAGTGCACCATGCCACACCATCTCGGGCCTGACTTGACTCATTTGCATTGCACAAGCCACTGCATCCATACAACAAGACCCACAGACATTGCACACCGACCACCACTCTACACTAGCTCAAATACTAGTACTATATACTGGAGCTTTACAAATTGCTTACTGCTAACACAGGTGCTACTGCCCTAAATTGTACCCCCTTAGGTGTGTTACTGTAAATAAGCTATGCTAGTGCCCGAGTTTCTAACTACCCCTCTGCTTGCTAACATCCTGTCCCAACTGCTGATAATAACTAAAAGACACTAGACAAGATAATAACTGAACTCTACACTATACAAACATCAACACAAATATATGTATACCCCTCAACTAGCACTTTAATCACACCTCACTAGTATCACGTATCAATACCTCCACACACACAAGCATACACTCACACACAAGTGCACTCATACACACACACTAGAACAGATGGCAGAACTCGTAGTGCACTATTCTGTAATATATGTAGCTATTCTTTCCATCGATTTCAGTACCCTCCCACTCTCAAGTGCCCACAACCAAGCCCAATGCATACATATCACATAGACACTTGTCTAAACTACCTATTGCTTACCTGTGTCATTCAATTATACTGATACCCTGCTTGCCCAATCCCTGCAGACAATTGCAACACATCAACCTGACTGAACACATGCCTTGCTCCATCGTACTCCTACTGTAACTAAAACTTGACACCCCAAACACCTGGTGCACACCAATAGACACACCATATATTTTCAATTACTATAATACCAACTGAACACACATCAGCGCCCTCCCCTTTCAAGTTCACACCCATTACTAATAAGAAATTCATCAAACACTCAAGGTGCAACATTCCATGATACTACCTCAACACCATCCTCCTCCATGATACACTTCCAAAACGTATAAAAACAACTCTAATATATAGTATATGACATATATATGTATATAAACAACTATTTACATGTATCATAGAGAAATGGATACCAATGGGCATCTATACTAATAAAAATATCAATTCTTCTATCCGTATCATGGCGTATCAAGATACGACTCTCCGTATCCAATTGTGGACACACTAACCCTCTCAAAACATGTTTAACTAACCAAAATTATAAAATATTTCTACAAACACATAGTGGTCAAAATTCGAATTTTCTCCAATTTGGCTACAAAAGTCAATGTAACTTTCTCCATTGGTCTCCTATGAACCTAGTTCTTCTTCCTATGGATAGCCCTTAGCCATGGGAAGGTCCCTATGGGTTTATTTCATTATTTAAAACTAAAATGACAAGAGGGACAAGAGTTTTACCTATTAGGAGATAGATTTCCAATGTATTCCACCAAATGGACACAAAAGAAGATTGGACAGAATCCTCATGCCAAATACTCTCTCCTCAAGTGCTCCTCTAGAAATGTCAATCTTCTTAACCTCCTTGGAATAAAAATAAGAGGGATGAGAATTGGGAATAGACGAATTTGTTAGGAAAGGGATTAGGGTTTGCCTCTAATTTTGGGGGTGAACTAATTAGGAATGAAATGGAGATCATTCATGAATAAAGAGGCTTATATAGGCTTCCTCTTAGGGTTAGAATTAGGTTAAGTAATATTTGAATTAGCACAAAGGCTCCTCTCATTGTCTCAAGAATAGGATCAACTAATCCTATAGAAGGAATATTCTATTCTTGAGCCTAAATATATTTAATATAAGTAATCTAGTCATGACTAACAAATGACTCAAGTCAATTAGTCTAAATTCAATAACTAACTCATTCTCTTAAACTAATGAGTCAAAATATGACTAACTATTTAATTGAATCAATGAGTCAAGTCTAGTTAGGTCCACTAATGTCATGTCTAATTAGAATAGACTAATCAACTAACCAATAATAATATTAGTCATAATATATATAACTTGCATATTATAAATAAATAAAATATGCACATTATAAATAAATAAAATATACATAATATTTATAATAATACAAAATAATAAAAATATCCCTATTCTAGAAATGTGGTGGTGACAAGTCAACCTCATTTGGAAAAAAAATTTCCTCAAAATTTAAGACACCTCATTTCACTCTGGCCAATCATAACATATTCATTATAATCTTTTCTATGGTCAAACCCCCCAACAATCAAGGTCTAAGAAAGTCTTATACAATCATATAACAGGCAATGTAAAGAAAAACAAACATGCATGGTTATAGTCTTTGTTTGTCATGATATTGCAGTCTCTATCAGGGTTTGCTACTAATTATATTCTAGCATGAAATCACTGATGCAACTAAAGGTACTAAGGAATCAATTAATCAAGCAATCAAATAGATGGAAAGGAACAAAAGAAAAGAATATAATAGAACCTTCTAGCCCATCACCTACAGTATTGGTCTCCTCAACCGTCATCGCAAATGCCATGCCCTACTGAGGTGGCTCCCTTCGCGGGTGCTGAGCAATATGCGATTCCACAGGTAGCCTAACTGGACCTCTTTGATTTGGAGCTATGCACTGACCGGGAAGATAATAAGCTAGAAAACAATCCCCTCACTCGGTGTCCTACAGCGCCATAGTGCAAACAAAGTCCTAGCCTCACCCTGTAGTTCCCCCATAGGTGATCAGGCTTCTTGCAGAAATGACAAGCCTGTTGTGTCTGCCTCTGAGGCTACTATTGATCCTGCTAAACATGAACCCGTGCATGGTGCTGCTGGTAGTGATGCTGAAATGTCCTCGGCTACTGCTGATTATGGGGACGTTTGGTCGGTCCCGCGCTGCCACTCGCATCTCCAGAAATATAGCAAATCCTCTTGGGCCTGAGATCTAGATCCTCCTCAGCAATCTGTGCATCTATTAAGATATCCACAAAGGTAGCGGTGCAATGACCAGAAGTACGCAACCTAATCTCCCTCGTCAGCCCCTTCTTGAACTTTCGAGCTCGATCTCCTGGATTCCAAATCATAGATGGTGCAAAATGGCTCAAACGCCATAACTATGTGGCCTACTCGTCGACCGACATGTTCCCTTAGATCAAGTCATAAAACTGACTCTCCAAAGCTCCCAGAGCTACGTCGGGGAAGAACCTTTCCTTGAAAATATCTTTAAAAGTCTCCCAAGTAAGTCCTCGTGCGATAAGCCTGGCTTCGTGCGATACCAAGTGAGTGCAATATCGAACATCTAACTGTCGGCAGCCTCGATCTGCAAGCTCTCCGGGATCTGGGTCAATTGTAGGTTCATCTCCATATCCTCTGACCAGTCATCAGCGTAGAGTAACCCCTCGATACCCTTGAACTCCGGAGGTGCCATCCTCTTGAAGTCTACTATAGTACTTGGCCTCTAATGCTGTTGGCCATGATGCTACTGGGCAACTCTCTCCACTTCCTGTAGGGCCACCTGGTGAGCATTCTTCATGTCTCTCTCATCATCTCAGTCTTCGCTTGGTGCACCTCTGCCTACACCCTCTAAGCCTCAGCCTGAATATGCTGGACCTCCGTCGATACGTTCTGGGCCTCTACTATGCCCTAGATCAAAGTGAAAACTTGTGCCTCATCAACAGATATGCTTCCAGGAAAAGAAAACTATGGCGGAGGAGGAAGGTCCTCCGAAATAACTGGACCAGTCCTTTGGAAAGGTGGGCGAGGAGGAACCCTGAAAGCTGATAAAACTTTTATACGGACAAAAGGTGAAGGAACAGTCCCTGCCACTCCCTAGGTAGGAGGTCGAGAAGTCGCTAACCTCTCCGACAAGGCAGCTGCTCCTGATCGCTGTGATCTGGTCTTCGGCGGCATCATAAAGGCAAATCAAAACAATAGGAAGTCATTAAGGCTCAAGAATATAATATCATCAAGGAAGGACAATAATATTCAAAGAAAGCAATATTCATGAAGAATAATGATAGGAAAATCAATAGATTAAAAGTTTGTCCTAGTTGTGATTGAGTATCCTCTCTCATCCTAGTATCCTATATCCTATATGCTATCGCAGGCTCGTAGTAGTACAACTAAGCCATTGTACTACTATGATATAATACTAATTGCGAAGCCTGACCAACATAGGATGCCATTAAAATGTGTCATAACCCGCACCCGATATAGGGGCATGAGTACGTGGGTACGTCCAGCCTATGTCGCAGCAAAGGCGGTAGAACGTTGTCTAGGTCAAGACTATCTAACTAGCAATCTTACATAAATATCCAACTCCATAAGAAGACAATGATATAACAATATAATATAAAATACTCAATCACAGAACTAAAGCACGATAAGATATCAAAGAATAATCCAAATCACAACCACAAAGTCCAAACAACAATATAAATCTAAACTTTAAATAATAACATTCAAGTCTCAATATATGCCAAAAATAAATCCGGTACCAAAATCTGCAATAAGGAACTAACTAATATAACTAGTGATTCCGGCTAGACCTTCCGACAATCACACATGAGCTACAAGGTCCAAGGTTGCAATTACTCTTCCTGTGGTCTGTAATATATCAGACACCAGTCCTCTAAGTCGTCGTCTGAAAAATATATCTAATCAGGATTTGAGAGAAGTACAACCCAATAGCAGTTCCAATTAATTGAATAGAGGATGCTATATACAGTAAAAAAATAATAAACTGATGCAATAGCAAATAGTAAAGAGAACAGGCAATTTAAGCAATAAGGTATAGCCGGTGCATATATGAAATAAAAGGGAAAGGAACTACAATATCAGATTCAAGGCAATATAATCTATGAAATTGAATATGAAGAACTACAACTATTCTAAGTGTTTGAAATACTAGTTTCGATATATGATCGACTTAGAAACTTGTACAATAGCTAAATGGCCTGGCTAATCATACGTGAGGTATATGATTAATACTAACAATATTTTATAATTTATAATAGGAATATGATCATATTTCTTAATACCATTTTTTCCGTCCCAACTATTACAGTGGATCCAATATGACACGTTATGATACACGATTAGTCTCCAATAATAATACCATATACGATGTCTAATGTCAATGTTGTGTATGATGTCAATACGATAACCATTGTAACTTCTTATGACTGAAGATCCAAGTTATATATCAGTCCATGTACCATAGCGTCAAGAATCAATTATAACATTTCTAAATACTTAAAATATAGTAATTATTAAACAATAAAAACTATCAAAAATTGTACTCGCCTGGTATCTGGTACAAGAAACAGTAAACAGTGCTCAACTAGAGTCTGACTGTCCTATATATGAAATATCAAAGTTAATTGGCAATTTGGAGCAATAAATATTTTAAACTAGGTTGTAATGAGATTTCTAGGTCGATTCTAGGTTTTGGGTGTCCAAACTAGGTCAATACTTCAATTATAGGTATATACTAGTCAATACTAGGTTAAACTAAGGTATACTAAACAATACTAGTTAATACCTAGCTAATACTAATTAATAATAGCTATACTAGATACTACTAGTATATATATAACTCATATACAAATATACTCATACTATATTACCTACTAACCCTTTGGCCTAACTCATTTCCTTAGTATATGTTTATACCTTAATTACCCAATACCTTGACTGATATATTTATCCCACTGGTACTCTATTTGCACAAGATAAGCTCTCACTTCCATCTCACTTGAACCAACCAAGTCTTGATGTCAGATACCACACAACCCCATATCAGACCTCTACCCAACTCCAGTATCTAACCTACACCCTGATATTTCAATGATAGTAGAGTATCAGTATCACACCCTCTCTCTTACCTCATTGTTGATGCCCCTAATTGCAGACTTCCATCTAACTCTAAACAAAACATCTAATTACCTTCATACTGCACCCATTTCTTCCATACGTACTCAAGGGTACCCCTATTACCTTACTGTCAACAACCTGAGTATCCTTTCCCCCTACTGCTGCTGTTAACCTCTTGTCCCTTTACACCCTTATACTTCCTGATTGTAAGAACCCTCTTCTAACTTGCGATCACTGAACCCCCTAGGTTATACTTCCCTGATATCTGAACTCGTGTTCAAGTTTTTTTTCTTCCTATTAGCTCACCACATAAGTACATACTTACTGCTACCTAATCCTTTAGTCCCAATTTATACTTCAAGCCTCATAGTTATTAATACTTTAGATTATTAGTACCTCTGGACCAAATCCTAATGCTAACCTTCACATAAGATTAATGCATTATTATATACCTATTGCCCGATCCTGTAGTAGCCTCACAGTCCCCAATCTGCCATCTTACAAGCAGCATTCAGTTGCTCTAACAACTTAAGTTGTTGCCACCTCAAGTATCACAGTCCACTGTGATATAGCTATATCACTCGGATACTGGCTGATAAAAGGCACACTTGAGTTCCTAAGCTCACTCGATTAGGTTCAAAACTGACTCAATACCGCTGGTAGTGCAATCGAGATTAACCTGGCACCAAGTGTACCATGCCAAACCATCCCAGGCCTAACTTGATTCCCTTGCATTGCACAAGCCACTGCATCCATACAACAAAAGCCACAGACATTGCACACTGACCACCACTCCATACTAGCTCAAATATACTATACCCAAGCTTTACACATTGCTCACTGCTAACACAGGTGCTACTGCCCTATATTGCACCCCCTTAGGTGTGTTACTGTCAATAACCTATAGTAGTGCCCGAGTTCCTAACTACCCCTCTGCTTGCTAACTTATTGCACACCCTCTCCCTATACTACACACAAATCAACACAAATTGTCACTCCCCGTTCTTGATATACATATTTGGAATGTATTTTTATTTTTAGCTTGGTTGTATGTGCATGGAGACTAGACCCATTATTTGGTTTAACCTGGTTCATGGTTTATTTTGTGGGTTGGTTCAACTCATGAGAACTTTTGGTTAAACCCTCAAACCCTACCATAAATAACCCAATATTTTCTCTCTCTCTCTCCTCACTTCTTTATTTCTTCCACTTTATTTAGCTTTCTCTCCCCATTTTATAGACAAGTACACTTACATGAGAAATGGAGAGACCCTCCATATTGTTGTTCCATTATGTTTTTTATGTATTTCTAAGCACTTTTAGTTCTTGGAGTTTTTTGTTTTGAGGGATGGATTAGTGTAGATCTACATCTCTAAACTTTGGGTCTTATAAGTTCCATAAGTTTTTTTTTTGGTTTTGATCTATTAAACTTATGTCTTTAAAAACAAGTTTTTGCTACATGATAGAGTTTTTAAGTTAGAGCATTTTGGCTTTTGGTTCACCTGATTTTGACTTAAAATGAGGTTTTTATGAACAAAACGAGATTTCTGGTTTTGGAGTTTTTATTGCCATGGTCGAACCTGCTGTTGGAGAAGACGAAGTCTTCATGAGGCCAGCGAGCTATGCGCTTAAGAGTTCCATGCGGCCCGAGAGGGTTATACTGCCTAAACTCTTTCCGTATGTTGACAGCATGCGTCCATCTTATTGGACACATGACTGCTGATTTGCACAGTATCCTTGAACACCTTGTGCTTTCACTCAATGAACGAATAAATTTTTTGCTAAGTCTTAGAGAACTCCAAGCGACAGAGAACTTTATGCGGCATTGAACCCCATCTGACACTTACACTCATACGGCCTGGAGAGCATGTGGCTTATATTTCTAGGACGCATGGCTCTGAACCGTTGGCACTTATTTCCTTAGTTTTATCTTTTCTTCCTGACACACTTTATGGCTTGTCACATTAGTCACTTAGTGTCATATCTCTGACACTTTATTTATTGTCTGTCACTTCAACACTTGTCCCTAGGAGTAGACCTTAACCCAGAGCATACGGCCAAGTGGTTTATGAGGCATGACTTCATACGACATAACTTTATGCGTTCTGACTTCTTATGCGGCCAGGATTGTTATGCGGCCTGACTTCATGCGGCTTAGAGACCCATGCGGCCTTGTTTGTTTTGACTGAATATCTTCTTGATTCATGTGACCCAATATATAATTGGTAAATGGACTCAAATACTGTATCTGTGATGATACCACTATTGCCTGATTATTATTCAAGATTTTACGTGCGCCGAGGAGTGACACATCATGTCACGTGTTAAGTGATTATATTTGGATTGTGCATCGAGAATGCTTCCAAATCTCTGAATACATGATAATATATATATATATATATATATATATATATATATATATATATATATATATATATAGTTTCCTCACACGGGCATAGTAAGCAAGTCAACTACCAAAGCGTGGCTAGGACATTGATTGTATGAATGTTGCATACACGCTCGGGTGAATCCAGATTTGACTTCCATGGATTCGTATCTAGCGTGCCAGTATATTGTATGACATCTTAAGGAAAATTTTCATGTGACCACACCTTGAGATTTCAAGCACAACATAGTGTTAATTAAGTAACTAAAAGTGGTAGTAACATTTGGAGGGAACAGTATCCCGAGATTATGCCAACAAACCTTTCCACAGAGATTCATTCTAAGTACACTGTGGGCAGGCCACCACAGACACTGTATATCATCTGCTATAGTGGAGTGTAGTATCTGACTTATTATTATGCAGAGACACTATTTCAATATAGGAACACTAGAACCACTACTACCGTATTTTTAGCGCATTGGCCCTACGGGGGACTAGTGTATCCTGCAAGTGCCTGTTTTATTATTTTGGTTCGGTTAGCTCATGTTCGGCACTGGCGTGATCTAAGAATACTTATTATGCATTATTCTGAGATAACCTCAAACTCTACAAAATAGCAAGTCGTACAAATAATTGGCCGATTTAGGGGGAAATAAAATTTGTTGTGATTATATTTATTCAGCTAGTAGCCTAAGGTAGTGGATTATCATAGTGTGATGGTTCAACCTTTGTCCTTATTTGGTTGTAGGGTTGGGCCTTCGCGCTAGGATATGCTATAGACCTAAGTTACGACACTGAACCTATGTAATATTATATATTTTTTCTTGGGTTTTTGTTTCTCTATTTCATGCTTCCTTTGTGGTACTTGCTATTTGGGGTCTAACCCTACTAGTTTTTGTATGGCCAGGTTTCGAGACAGCACCCGAGGATCCAACGTACTTTCCCCCAACTTATGGCGCGATCCAGGACTATGGTCTCAGGGGATAGCGAGTGGGTTTTCTTCTTCCCTTCTCGTCTTGCATATTTACTTCTTTTTGGTGTTTAGCCACCGACACATGTTAGCCGACTCATCTGGACATTAGTTTTTCTTACATGATTGTATTAAATCAGACTGCAGCTGATCAATGTCATGTACTTTTGTTACTCTTCCAACTTCTTATTTTGTACAGCTGGACTGCAGAATATTTTGAAAAAGTGTTTGGGACACCTTATTGCTTATCATATATGCTCTATGCTTACCGTTTCTTGTTTTAATGATTGAAACGTAGAAGTTCTTGACCATAAAAGACTTGATTGTAGCATGCACCACCTTGTCTTATACAGCCGTGATCGTCGTACGACGTATAACACCTTGTACGAGTAGCTGGCCATGTCCGTCTCCGTATTCCGGTATTGGGGCGTGATAAAGTTTTAGTAGCGGCCCATGCAGGTTTATTCTTCAGACTTATGGGGTATCATGGTCATAGGAGTCTCAATCAAACATGATCCTTCTTAAAATTCTGAATTCGTCCTCTTCGATACTCAGCTTGAATTCTTTCAGATTGATTGCTTCCTTGTTCCTTCTCGTCCTGTGCTTATTATTTTTTTCTCTTCTTTAGGGCTTCCCCTTCCTCCGATGCTACAACAACAAGATATAAAGAGTTGCCAGTGGAATAAAATCCTATGAAACTCTAGCCAAGGATCCAAGTTGAGCCCATGATGAATGGGACAGAACAGCAGGCTCCAGGTGTTTTCGTACCTCCCGTAGTGCCGACAGTACTGGATACCCTGAATTTGCTAGAGATTATCTGCAAATTCTTGGCTACTTAATAACACCCGATGGTGGTACAACAACAACAACAACAACAACAACATCAGCAATAACAGCTCCAGCAGCAGGAACAGAATGTCCTGTTGAACCAAGGGTTACAAACGGCCCTGAAACAAGGCGGGAGAACAGATTTTGGGGCATCTGTTATGTTTTGCAGACTGAACCCAAGATATTTCGATGGCATGGAGGACACAATCACGGCAGGTGATTGGATCCAAGGTATTAAGACTATTTTGACAGTGGCTAAAGTTTTGGCCGTAGAATAAGTTAACTTGGTTCGCCTACAACTCCAAGATCTGGCAAGAGATTGGTGGGCTACGATGGAGGTTTGAATGAGGCATCCTATTTTATAGAAGGATTTTAGGGCTCATTTCAGGGCAAAGTACTTTGAGATTGTGGCTTAGTGTGAGTTGCAGTAAAGGTTCATTAACTTCAAGCAAGCAGGAAGGATAGTAGACGGCTATGCGGTAGAGTTTTGTTGACTTAGCTGATTTTCTCCAACTATGGTGGCAATAGAGTTGGGGAGAGCAATAAGGTTCCAGCAGGGACTTTACTTGGAGATCTTGTACATGGTAGAGGTGCACGACTACCAGACCTTTGAGGCGGTATTGATAGCAGCCAAGAGGGTTAAGCTTACTTCTCAGAGGATGGCATCAAGAAGAGTAGATCGGAAGAGGCCTCATGGATAGAACATTGAGGAAGGACCAGTACCCCGAACGTCAGCACTATCACCTAGCGTTCGTATACATAATTCAGCGCTACGGAAGGCAGTAGTTCTAATAGTTACAATACCAACTAGGCAACAATAATCGAGGCAGCAGGATCAGAAGCAACAACAACAACGACGGAGAGCACCGACAGGTTGTACCTACTGTGGCAAAGAAGGTCATACACGGGATGTTTGTCGGAAAGCTAACAGACTATGTTTAAGATGTGGGAGCCCTGATCACAAGATTACTACGTGTCCATTAATGTAGAGGCCAGGAGGGCCAGTACAACAGTTTTCTGAAATGCCAGCTCCAAGGGCAGTACAACAAGGAGGACCAGCAGTAGGAACAAGGCCTTTGGCTCATCGTCCATTGCCGACGTAGGCCCAGCTTTATAGGCAATAATAGCAGAATCAGCAGGGGCCATAACCACGGCAGCAAGGAAGATAATAGCAGGGAGCACAACAAGGACAAGGGCAGGCACCCACCTTGTCCTTGGAGGAAGCTATGGCGTCAGGCGACGTAGTGGCAAATAACATTTTTGTTACAACCTTTCCTGTCATAGATTTATTTGATTTTTGAGCTTCGCACTCATTTATATCTGCATAATATGCGACACGTATTGGATTAAAGTTTGAGGCATTGCCAGTAAGGCTGAATGTGCTCACTGGCAATGGGATCGTAGAAGTTAGTAGGGTGTGCCTAGCATGTCCATTCATAGTATATGGGCATCTATTACCTGCAAAGTTGATCGAGTTCTTATAGGTAACTTTGACGTTATCTTAGGCATGGACTGGTTAAGAGACAATCATGCAACGATAGACTGTCATGAGGGTAGGGTGTTATTTAAAATTTTTGGTCTAGAAGAGTTTGTTCTTAGCAGAATAACAAGAGACCAACATAAAAGAGGAGTATCAACAGCAGCAAGGGAAGCAAACCTGCTGCCCAAGGTAGTTAAAAAGTTTCTGGATGTCTTTTCTAATAATCTTTCCAGATTACCCCAAGTAAGAGCAGTAGAGTTCTGTATAGAGTTGATTCCAGGAGAAGAACCAGTATTACAGAAGGTGTATCCTATGTCACTATCAGAACTTGATCAGTTATATAGACACATGGAAGAACTGAAGACGAAGAAGTTTATTCGGACCATTGCATCACCGTAGGGAGCACCAACTGTATTGGTGAAGAAGAAGGATGGACCAACGCTGTTGTGTATGGATTACAGGCAACTTAATGCAGTAACCTTGAAGAACAAGTATCCACTACCAAGGATTGATGATTTGTTTGACCAGTTAAGTAGAACAAGAGTCTTCTCCAAGATAGATTTATGATCAGGATATCATCAGGTGCGAGTCTGAGAGCAGGATATACCGAAGACAACATTTAGGTCACGATATGGGCATTACGAATTCTTAGTTATGCCATTCGGACTGACTAATGATCTAGCAGTATTCATGGACTTGATGAACCGTACATTCATGCCTTAATTATACTAATTTATGGTATTATTCATCGATAGCATCTTAGTGTATTCTTGTAATGAGAAGGAACATGAAGAACATCTCAGGATAGTTCTGCAAACTTTGAGAGAGCACCAGTTATATGAGAAGCTTAGTAAGTATGAGTTTTGGCTGGATCGTATATCCTTTTTTGGACACATATTTCTGGAACAAGAGTGTCAATTGATCCCAAGAAGGTAGAGGCAGTAGAGAACTGGCCAATTCCAAAGACAGTAACAGAAGTGCATAATTTTTTGGGCTTGGTAGGATACTACAGAAGATATGTGTCAAATTTTGCTAAAATCTCGACACCCTTGACTCGGTTGATGCGCAAGGAAGTTAAATTTGTATGGTCAGCAGAATATTATATAGCCTTTGAAGAGTTGAAGAAGAAGTTAATCTCTATCCTTACTCTTCCAGCAGGCTCCGGAGGATTCACAGCATACTGTGATGCATCAAGCAAAGGACATGGATGTGTTTTGATGCAACAAGGGAGAGTGACAGTATTTGCTTTTCGGTAGCTCAGAGATTATGAGAAGAATTATTCCACTAATGATTTAGAGCTAGCAGCAGTAGTGTTTGCACTTAAGCTATGGAGGTACTACTTATATGGCGATTGAGTAGAAATATTCATGGATCATAAGAGTTTAAAGTATGTGTTCACGCAGAAGGACCTGAACATGAGGCAGAGAAGGTGGCTAGAGTTGATGAAAGACTATGACATGGAACTTCAGTACCATCCAGGCAAGGCTAATGTAGTAGCTGATGTACTTAGCAGAAGAGGTGGAGAATTTATGTTGACTACTCAAAAGCACATTTTAGAAGAGTTAAGAGAGATGGGTATCAAGATAGTACTTCCACAGAGTAGAAGAGTTCAGGCTAGCCTATAGATTCAGTTAACTTTGGTAGATAGAATTAAGCTAGCTCAGGTAGAGGACCCGAAGATTCAAAAGCTACGAGAAAAAAATGAGTCAGGTCTTCGGAAGGAGTTGATAATACATGCGGATGGAACACCAAGATTTAGGAATCGTCTATGCGTACCAAGCGGGGATATTCGGCAAGAAGTTGTGACTGAAGCATACAGTTTCCAGTATTCTATTCATCCGAGAGGCACGATGATGTACCAAGATATCAAGCAACACTTTTAGTAGAACAGAATAAAGAGAAAAATAGCACGCTTCGTATCACGATGTCTGATATGTCTTCAAGTGAAGGCAGAATAACAGAGACCAGCAGGATTATTGCAACCACTTCCTATTCTAGAGTAAAAGTGGGAACACATCACGATGAACTTTATAACTAGTTTACCTAGATCATCGACTGGTCGAGATGCAGTTTGGGTAATAGTAGATCATCTCACAAAAGTAGCTCATTTTCTTCCTTTTCGAGTAGGACAGTCTACAGAACAATTGGCTCAAATATATATGCGACAGATAGTGAGAGAACACGGTATCCCAGTAAGTATCATGTCAAATCGAGACACTTGGTTCACTTCTTTTTTTTTGAAAAGTTTACACCAGAGTTTGGGCACCAAGTTAAGATTCAGCACAGCTTACCACCCCCAGACAGACGAACAATCAGAGGGAACCATCCAGACCTTGGAAGATATGCTATGAGCCTGTACCTTAGATCTTGGTGGATCATAGGAGAATCACCTTCACTTGGTGGAATTCTCGTACAATAATAGTTATCAGGCCAATATTCAAATGGCACCTTTTGAAGCACTATACGGCAGGAAGTATAGGTCACCATTGGCTTGGGACGACATTGGTGAGCGAAAGATGTTAGGCCCTAAAATGATTACGTAGACAGTAGAGGTTGTCAAGCAGATTATAGAGCAACTATGGGTTGCACAAGATAGACATCGTCATTGGGCAGATCAGCATCGTAGACCTTTAGAGTTTCGTGTCGGTGATAATGTATTTTTGCGGATTTCGCCTACCCGTTGAGTCATTAGATTCGGGGTTCGTAGAAAGCTTAGTCTGTGATATGTAGGTCCGTTCGATATTCTCGAACGAGTAGGCGATATTTCTTATTGTCTTTTCCTTCGTCCTTCTCTACGTGAGGTACACGATGTATTTTATGTCTTTTAGTAGCGTAGGTATGTTCCGGATCTGAGTCATATCATTTATTACTCTAAATTAGTCGTTGGTACTGACTTATCTTACAAGGAGCAACCTGTATCCATATTGGACCGAAGGGAGAAGGTGCTCAAGAATCGAATAATTTCTCTTGTTCGGGTTGTTTGGGACATCATACTCTTGGAGAATCAACGTGGGAGCGCGAGGACGATATTCGATCCTGGTACCCGCACATATTCGATTCAGAAAGTATATTTTACCTTATGCCTTCGTATCTACTTTCCGTGATCCGGTGATCACCTTTATGTTGTGATGATATTGCTTCCATGTGTAGTTGCTAGTAGATTTGTAACGTGTTTGTCCTGACTTCTCTAGCTATTGCATGGATTCAAATTTTGAGGACAAAATCTTTCTAAGGTGGATAGAGATGTCAATTCTCGTTCCCGATATACGTATTTAGAACGTATTTTTATTATTAGCATGGTTGTATGTGCATGGAGACTAGACCCATTCTTTGGTTTAACCAGGTTCATGATTTATTTTGTGGGTTGGTTCAACTCATGAGAACTTTTGGATTAACCCTCAAACCCTACCATATATAACCCAATATTTTCTCTTTTTCTCTCACTTCTTTATTTCTTCCACTTTTTTTTAGCTTTCTCTCCCCATTTCATAGGCAAGTACACCTTGCATGAGATATTGAGAAACCCTCCATATTATTGTTTCATTATGTTTGTTATATGTTTCTAAGAACTTTTAGTTCTTGAAGTTTTCTGTTTTGATGGATAGATTAGTGTAGATCTATATTTCTAAACTTTGGATTTTATGGGTTCAATGAGTTTTTTTGTGTTTTGATCTATTAAACTTGTGTCTTTGAAAACTAATTTTTACTACATGATAGATCTTTCAATTTAGAGCATTTTGGCTTTTGGTTCACTTGATTTGGACTTAAAATAAGATTTTTATGAAAAAAGCAAGATTTTAGTTTTTGTGTTTTTTTGCTATGGACGAACCTGCTGTTAGAGAAGATAAAGTCTTCATGCGGCCAGCGAGCTATGCGGCTGAGAGTGATATGTGGCTCGAGAGGGTTGTGCGGCCTAAACTCTTGCCGTATATTGACAGCATGCGTCCATCTTGTTGGACGCATGACTGCTGATTTGCACAGTATCCTTGAATACCTTGTGCTTTCCCTCACTAAACGAATAAAAATTTTGCTAAGTCCTAGAGAACTCCATCCGGTAGGGAACTTCATGGGGCATTGAACCATATGCGGCACCGACACTCATGCGGCATGGAGAGCATGCGGCCCCTATTTCTTGGATGCATGTCTTTGAACCGTTGGCACTTATTTCCTTAGTTTTGTCTTTTTTTCCTAACACACTTTTTGGCTTGTCACATCAGTCACTTAGCTATAATAGCTTGTCTCAGCAGCTCATTTTGCTGCCATTGAGCATGCATCATGGCCTGTATAAATTGGGTCAAGGTAACATTCTTGTCAGGCTGCAAAAACTGTGAAGGTGGCACGAAGGGTATTTGCGAGGCGAACTGAGGAAAAAACTAGGGTAGCGGTGGTGGAATATTCCCACCTTGGGGATTTGCAGTCTGCTGCGGCTGGTGCCCCACTGGGGGTACTAGAGTCTGTGGGTCCATCTGAACTGATGGGGGCATCTGGCCTACCAACGGTGGTTGTCCTGGCTGAAGTAGTGTAGTCAAGAATATTGTCGAGGAAGATGGAACTATAGATTCCTCCTGAGTTACTGAGTCGCCTGCTGTGATGGCGAGGGGAGCAACACGTCCATTAGAAGGATTCATCTTACTGGACACGAAGATAAGGATAATATTAGAACAAGTTCAAGATAGATGCAATTCAGGCAGTCAATGAGAGTAAGAAATTGGAATTCAAATAAGGTGATTAAATAAGTGGATGAGATCCAATACTCTAATCCTATTTGCAGGCTTGCTCGGTACAGTAACGTAACCGAGACAATATATTATGGACCTGCATGGGACACCACATATCTCTGGTACGAGTGACATGGAGTAAAGATTCTTCAGGTGAATCTACCTGGGAACGGAAAGAAGATATATGGAAATAGTATCCCTATCTATTTGGCACTCAAGGTTTGTTTTAAAGTCTAAGTACTTTTGATATACTTTTATAAGCATAATTTGAATTCCGAGGACGAAATTTTTCTGAGGAGGGTAGAGTGTCATCGTTGGTTTCAAATTTTATTTTTAATTATTATTACTATTTATTTGGAAATACAAGTTTTATGAGAAAATAGTTTTTCGAGAAAAATTGTATTATTTTAATAATATAATTTCTCGGGTTCCCAAAATTTTAATATAATATTATTATTTATTTTACAAAAATCTTAAATATTTTTATTTGAAGTATTAGTTTTGTGCCTTTTCATTTAGAGATTAGGGTTTACTTGGTGTAAAGATTGGATTTGGATTAGGAGTTAATTGGTGTTAATTAGAACCCTTATTAACTTTAACCTAGAAATGACCAAAACACCCTTAACCCTTGGCTTCCTTAAGGAGCCAAGGCATGTGGCCGGCCCTTTAATGGATGTTTGAGTTCATTTTGTTTTATTCTTACACATAAATATCTAGAATGGATAAGGGAGTAAGGGTTTAGTATTTAAGAAATTAGTTCATATATATAAACTAAATTATTTACTTTCCTTATAAAAAGCTTTCACCTTCCTTACTTTCATCCTCTTCATCCAACTCTCTTATCTCCTTCCAAACAATCTTTCCTCCCCCCTCCATAATTTCTAAACCCTATAGAATCAAGGCAAGTCCTCCCTTTCTCTACACAGATCTCATTTTTATGTATTTTTCCATATTGTTCTTGGTTTATTCTATTAATTCAAAAATAAAGTTTATATTCTAGATTAATTCTGAGAATAATATATATGGTTTATAACATAATTTTAAGAGTTTTTTATTAAGGTGACACACCCATATAAGGCTTGGACATAATTTAGAATTAGAAAACGTAGTGCTGAATTCGTTCCTACGGCGCAATATTTTTCCGGGTTAGTTTTTATCTACTAAATCCTATCAAAATTTATTTTTTTCTAAACAAAAATTGAATAAGATTAGATAATCTTTCCAATGGTATATGATATGATCGGGTTTGAATTCATATGATAGGAATTATGGGTTGTGCAACAGAGGTGTAGAATCCTGGAATAAAAATCTGGAACATATGTGCACATTTTTGTGTATGCCAGATTTGACCTAATAAACTTCTTCAAAACCAGGATATGTCTGAAGAAAAATCTAAGAGAATTCGATAAGCTTTCCAACCGTATATGATAAGATAGCATTCGGGTATATTTGATAGGAGTTATTAGCCATGCACCATCGACATACAATTCTGAAAACGAAATATGGGACATTTTACACCTTATTTTGTAGACCAGTTTTGACCTATTAAACGTTATCAAAATTTGATTATGTATAAATAGAAATCGAAAAGAATTTGATAATATTTCTAACGATATAATTTTATGGTATTTGTATTCATATAATAGGAGTTATACTATGTACAAAGTAGGGTATACATGCTAAAATTTTTATAAAATTTGATTTTGTGCTTTTATGCATTTACAATCTATCCTATTAACTGCATGTGTCCGATGTAGAGTTGTTCCACCGAAGGGAATTTGACCTATGTTAATTCTATGGAGAGTTGCTCCAGGTCAAATATATTACTATGTTTGGAGCTCGAAATATAAATGAGAGACTGTCCGAAAGTCTAAGGATTTCAGAAGATAGCCTAATTTTGAAGCTTAAACGTCGTGGTATCATACCAAACCCTAAACCTAGATAGCTGTATATCGACTAGAGAAAGAGTAACAATAATTCTTGGAATACCTAGAGGTTAACTATCTAATTTCAGATTCGTACGAACATGGACTTGTAAATGGGTAAGCAATCTGATTATGAAATATTATTTCCATGGTTCTGGAATACCCTGTTAACTGTATTCTCGTATTACATAAGATTAACATGGATAGAAAATTTATTTGGTGTTATTCCAATAGTTGGAAGTATTCTTGCAAGTCATACCTGTATTCTAGAAAGACAAATGAAGATGTATACTTGAGCCAGGAAACAAGTTTTAACTATTAGAATGAACTTAGGTTTGATTGTGATTGTAGAATACTGCATTGGGCGGGGGAGAACAGTTTGGATTACAGTGTATAAAATCTGGGCAATATAATTAAACAAAACTTATCAGTACCTATAGCTCCTTTGTAAGGCCTTGCGTTGAGAGTGGGTGAATTCTTAGATCACCTACATACATCTATCTCGTGTTATCTGTAAATGTTTGTCCTAATTAGATAAAAAGTCAAATTTGGTATTAAATGATGTTATGACTTATTTCTCCCGAAGAGGACTGGCCGGACTACTAAGTGTTGGCCCATCTGGTCTTAGTCAACTTGGTTTTGATAGTTAACTAAACCATGCATTGATATGTCACAATCTGAAGCCTCAACACTGTTATTACATGTCTTTTGTATTTCGTCTATTCAAATTTAATCTTTTATTTATTTGAGTCTAGGATTGATGTAAGCCGAGTCGCACTGGCAAATCAAAGTACCTATACCCAGATAACTAGTCCACTCAAATAAACCAATGAATCTATCCACCAAATCATGCCACATTCATTAACAAAGTCTACCATACTTTGAAACTGAACTCGGGCCGAATTCATGCCAAACTCGGACCGAACTCAGTTACCCCTTTGGTATAAAATTAACACAGTAATATTATCCAAAATTTCCTGGCCCAACATTCAAAAATTTGAATTGAACCTCATCTGAATTCGGTCCGAATTCTGTTTGCCAACACACTATAAATTGGAATAAATTTTTACATTCCTACTCACTCAACCATTCTTAATCCTTCTATTATATTGTGAGCAAATATCTGAGCCTTAATTTTCCCATATCCAAGAGCAACTTTCTAGCCTTTTTAGTGCCAAGTGCGATCTTGGTCTAGAAGTCTAAAGAGTTATAAAGAGCTTGGCTCCATCAGTTTATCTCTCTCTCTAGCTGTGAAGTTGCGAGACTTCAGATCAAACCTCGTGGTGTAATAAGTGGCAAGCCTTCGGATCAAAGCTTGTGACTCACTATTGGTGATTATAGTGGATAAAATGATGAGCTTGGGTTCTCGGGACTGGACTAGTCCTCTCAAAGGGAAACCAATATACATCTTATTATTTACGTTTGCGTTCTCTCTCTCTCTCTCTCTCTCTACTTTACTGCTATACTTTATTGTCTTTATATACATCGTTAGTTAACAACTTCCTTCATTCTGATAATCTTAAATTAGGTAGATTATTTTGTTGTACTCTATTCACCCCCCCTTTGAGTTTCTTTACAATCCTATCACGACCAGCACCCGATATAGGGGCACGAGTACATGGGTACATTCAGCCTACGCCGTAGCATCAGTGGTAGAATGTTGTCTTGGTCTTCTATACTATCTAACATCTCACACAATATATATAATATCTGTCATGCCATCTCAACTCCAAATGAAGGAGCAATATGATGATATAATAAATTGTAGTCAATACTCAATCACATATAAAAACTAAAGGAAGATTTAAGCATGATATGGAATAGAAAGAAAGAAACACAAGTCTTAATACATCATAGGCCCAACTCAACATCTAAACACAACTCAAGATCTCAAAATAATAATATAATCCAAAGTCTAATTAGAAACAACTACTACAAGATATGAAAATCTAAATGGCCTCAGTATCTGGCACTACATCCTCAAGTAACACTCTATCTGTTTGCCCGCAGTAAGTGGGACACATCCTCACTAACCAGTTATTTGAAAAATATATCAAGTTAGGATTGGAGCAAAGTACAACCCAATAGCAGTTCCAATTAATTGATAATGACTATAAACATAAATAGAAAATATAATACAAGACGAGAAATAATGAACAATATGATACTATAGTAGAAGAAACAAGTAAACAAGAGCAATATGGTATATACTGATCACAATGAAATAAAACAAGATTATAAAATAAAATATGGTGAAGAACTGTAACTACTAAATGATTGAAATACTAGTTAGATATATGATAGGCTTGGGTTGAACATTGTCTACTTAAACGTTGGATAAACATTGTCTAACTTAAACATTAAACATTGTCTAGGATTTGATCACATATCTAGCTAACACTTCCTCTTTCCTCGACTAGTACAATGGATCCAACCATGACACGTTACGATACAAGATACTCAAGACATTGTAAACATTAAACATTGAACATTAAACATTGTCTAATATTAAATATTATCTTTTAACCATATGAGAATACGAGGAACAATGAAACAATAAATAACATCCCATGACTGATCCATGTGTATACTAGTCCGTGTACCAATATGTCAAGAGTCATATAAAATATTTTTAAATACTTGTATTATAGTAATTATCAAATAATGAAAACTATCAGAGAATGTACTCGCCTCTGGTCCTTAGCAAAAGATGTCACTCGGTGTTCAAGCTAGTATCACACACACCTAGATATGAATGACATTTCAAAAAGGTGTAATAAAGTGAGAAATAAGCCAAAATGCATTATAACATGCTTAAAAGAGTAAAAAAATAGTTTTCCAGGTCATATCTAAGCCATACTAGTCAATACTAGTCCACACTAGGCTAACTAGGTCAATACCTTGCTACTCTAGGATCTCTAAGTCATACTAGTCATTATCTGGTTAAAATCCTTGGTAAACTAGATAATACCAAGTTACTAGCTAATATAGTACTTAATATAGTATGTGTATATATACTCATATAATTTGTACCTAAGAGTATCCTATAAACATTCCAGTATCTTAGGATACCTTACTAACACAATATACCTTAACCTATACTTAAGTTTCTAGGTATCCTAAAAGTAACATCTGGTATCTAGATGGTCTTCTAGTATGCATATATCTATAAGTGTCAAAATACTCATAAGTACCTAGTATCAATATCTAATACTAATCCTTAACCCAATCCTAACTTAATACTTACTAGAACTCACTTAACTTGACACTTGGTTATCTTAAGATACCATACCAATATTTGGTACTTACTATTTCAAATATTCAATACCTATTGCATAGAAATCCATTCACTAACACACACAAAATGGACACTGATACTAACTCTTGGGACTTAAAACCCTAACCTATAAATACACCTATCTCATATGCATACACAGTTGCCCCCTTGTTCTTACCTGCACATTGCTCAATACGTAGCTTCTACTAAGGCAGTGTCTACCTGAAACCTTGCCAACTCTTTCCCAGGTCTGCACATGCTTGTCCAAACCACCACTGTCCCCAACTGGACCAACCCTGAGTAGGAAACTGATCTCAGATCTTCCTCCTCATATGGATATAATACGAACACCATCTGAAAGCAGTTGATCCATTATTGATGTCCAAAACCTATACATGTGTACTTATAGTTCTCATGTGCTTGTCTTCCTCCCATCTCTACAACAGCTAGGTCTTAATACATCTTAGGTGCACATACACATACAGACTCTTCAATACCCCTTAGTTTTCTACTGATACACTCTAGTAACATTATAGTTCAGTTCCCTCACTGGTCTCAGTGCATTAATGCCATGACTCCCCAAGCCACCACATCAGTATCTGATACTCCTATACATCATATATGTACCCCTGATACTACTCTTGTTCTGGACACCCCTTCAGTCAGTGTCTAAACTGATACTGACCCAAAATAACTTCCTTAATGCTCAGTATTAGCACCCCACAACCCCAATAACTGCTATACCCAAGTCCTTAACTCTGGATCAAAATGAATCAAGTTCTCAACTCTGAGCACACACAGTGTATCCTAAAGTCAACACCAATGCCTACTCGAGCCCCCCCCCCCCCATATACACTTAAACTCGAGTAACCCCCTCACTGCCTTCAAACTCATTGACACTACTCCCTGCAACAAACAGAGGTTATCAATTACATCACTAAGCTCACATGGACACACAATATAGACACTCTAAGACATTAGTACATGAACACATAGGTTTTGCTCATATACACAACTGATACTTACCTACACTTTATCTAATGTCATAGATCTCTCATGATACCCCTCATACTTGTTCACTTCCCTCACAGTGACAGGAATCCGACACCCTCTACTACCCGATCACTGCAATGCCCAACACCCTCGAAATTGTACAACATTACCCCCGACTTCACACTGCCAATACCCCGCTCTTTGTTGCCATGCTTACAGCAGCAGATGCAACACCAACTAACTAACCCGACCCCCCTCATCTCGGCCTTCACACAAACTGTAACACAACACTCTCCTATCTATATATACACACACTAGGCATCCCTCCCCACACTGGCACACCATCTTAGCTACATCATCATCTCCAACGCACAAGCATGTACTTGACACCACACTATAACTATATTTGCATTAACACATAGTCATGTATGCATCCATACTCTATGAGACCAATTCCTACTGAACAGTCCACACTAATAACACATTTATATCACATAAATATAATACATATTAATATATATTTATATCTATAATTAAGTTGGAATGAACATAATACACACACTAATGGCTATTCACCAAATACCTTGAGTGCACTAGTATGATGCTTATGATACTCATCCAAAGAAAGGTTCTAACTCATAATTCACGATAATATTCATTCTCACATAACAAATACACTTTTATATAACTATTACAACTAGTTATAATAGGAATTGAAGGAATTTATACAAAACACCCAAATTTGGGCCCTGTATCACACCGTATCACAAGATACCTTGATACGGCCTACACATATCCAATTGTGGACATATAGCGAGTATCCCAACCCTGATCCAAGTCTATTATGACTAAATTAGGCTCATGACACACACACTTGATGTGTCACTCTCGTAATTCTCCCAAAATGGACACAAGTCACCATGTAGAAATTATAATACACAACCAAATAGCCTAGAAATTGTTCCTATAGGTAGTCCTATGCCTTGGGGTGATTCTTAGTGGTTAAATGCATGATTTGAAAGTTACAATGAGGAGAAATTCAGAAATTACCAATTGGGAGATGAATTCCTAATAAAATTGTAATTAGACACGATCTGGATACGATCTCTTCACCAATTCTCTTTCTCCTTGCGCTCCTTGCTTCTCCAAGCTCTAATGATTCTTGAGTGATGAGGATGAGGGGGAATGGAATGAATTTGGGAAGAATTGATGGAGGAATTATGTAGAAAATCAATGGAGGAAAAATAGGAATTTGGGGATCTAGAATTTGATATGTAGAATGAATGAGAAAATGAGAGAAGAGAGAGAGGAGACCCTCTATATGTGGTCGGCCCTTTATTACCCCCTTCTCCAAGAAATGTACAATGACAACTATGTCCCTATGTCACTACCACATTTTCTAGGAAAGGATATTTTAGTCATTTTCTATTTAATTAATTATTGTGCATGATAAATAATTATTTGTTGTATTATTTAATTGTTGTTAGATATTATTTATTTAATTTGGACTTGTGTTAGTGGACCTAACTAGTTTAGTTTGGACCCATGGACCAACATGAATTAATTAGTTAGACTCAGCCCATTTAGAAAGTCGATTGTTAAGGAGATGGATTTAAATTAATTAAATCATTAGACTAGAAGCTTCCTTCCTTAATTATTTCTTCATGAGAGGCCCCAAGGGGTATAATGGACATTTCATAATTACCTGAGGGAGAGGAAATGGCTGGCCTATATAAAAAGAGGGAGAAAATTCTCTCTCCTCTTTTTTATTCCAAATCTAGATCTAGAATTTCCCACTACCAAATTTCCTTCATTTCCATTTCATTTTTCTACCAAATTCATTCCAATTCATTCCCAAATCACCATTAGAGACTTGAGAAGCAAGGATCTAGAAGGGGGAAGCAAGAATTTATAAAGAGGAGCAAGGATCTACAATTTGGAGGCAATTTTATCTCAATTGGAGGTTTCATTGGGAATCCATCTCCCAATAGGTATAATTCAGTTTTTCCCTTAAAATAGCTTCTAAATCTAAGATTTAATCATGAATAATCAACCCATATGTATGTACTACCCATAGGATTTGGTTTTGTGTTCATAGGAGACCTATGGACAAAGTTATGGTACTTTTTGTGTCAATTTTAGGGGAATTCCGAAAATGACTTCTGTTGTGTGTGTCAATTGATCCTATAGATCACTTTGGCATATGTTTATGTGTTTAGGGCTAGTGTCGTGTCCACAATTGGGTACGTGTAGGTCGTATCCCAACAATTTGGTGATACGTATTATTTTGGGGGGGTTTCCCTCCGACACGGGATTTTGTACATATCGTATTTTGACACAGACACGTAGATCTACATTTGACACTTTGTTTTGTTCATAAATATTATATGTGACTTATTTGTGTCCTTCGGGGTGCAATTGGATGTGTGGTGGACTCGTGTCGCATGCGTATCCTAGATCTAGTGGGATATGGTGTGATACTCTCTATTTGTTGTGTGTTTATGTGTAGATCTAATTAATTATGCTTTAATTATTGAATTATAATTACGTATATATATGTAGATATTATATATGTATTATAGTATATTTATTATGATATTTATTATAGCATAGATCTATGTATTATATATGTACCAATAGAATAAATTATATGTAGCTTTCTTCTACATGCATTAATATACATGTTATAATATATGTTAGGAATATAAAATATATGAATATATTTTATAAAATATATATGTATGTTTAATTAAGTAATTAGATTATTTATAGTTATTATATGATTATTTATATATATATGTGTATGGATGTATAATTATTATTATATATTTTGTATGTGTGTGTTGTTGCTATATTATTATGTACATAATATTATGAGAGGGTGTATAGTTATTATATATATAGATATATATATTTATATTTATATTTAATTGGATGATATATATATATATATATATATATATATATATATATATATATATATATATATATTTTAAGTTTTTAGCGACGGGGCTATTAATGACAGTAGCCGATGTCATTAATATAGCAGCAGCCGCTGTAGCAGTGGCGGGTTATTAATGACAGCAACCGACTGTCATTAATGCAGCAGAAGCGGGAACATTAATGCAGCAGCAGCGACGACGAGAATGGTGACGGTTGTAAACCGTCACCAAAACAGCAGCAGTAGTGCAGATTTCAGACAACAGTAGCGACGGCAGTTCAGTAACAGCCAGAACTGTCACTAAAAGCTGTGTATCAGAGTATCCGTGTTTATTCAATACTGATTTCAGTGACAGTTAGGCAGATTATTATTATATTGTGTTTATATCTTATATTTATATATATATATATATATATATATATATATATATATATGTATTAATATTGAGATATAATACTATTATTGCTATATTTCTTATTTGTATAATATTAGTATATATTTATATATTATATATGAGGGCAATTACTATATCAAGGTATTGGGTATTACCTTGTGGAAACCAAGGTAAGTGGGATACTCAAGATCCGGGGTTTGGGTATCAAGTTTGTGATTTTTGTGGAGATACCAAGTTGGTTCAAAACCATGGTAACTATTTGATGTGTAAATTAATATTCTATATTATTATACATATTTGGTTGATATATATGTATTGTGATGTTTACTTAGAAATTACGTATCCGGAGATACGGTATCCTAATATTTTAGGATATGGTTTTTATGACTTAGATTTTATATCTTGACCCAAGATTTTTGAGTTAGCCTTGTGCAACATAGAAATAGATAGTTGACCTTGGTTTGACCATAGTTGACCATAGTTGACTTAGAGTTGACCATAGTTGACTTTTGACATAGAATTGACTTATTGACCTAGAAGTTGACTAGTTTAACTTGTTCTCTTTTCGGGACCTTGTATTGATATTGTATTTCATATCTAGGTCTTTGATGCACCGAGTCAGACATCTGTGGGACTATTCATTGGACTTCAGGCGAGTATATTCTCTGATAGTTTCTTATTTATGATATCCTCTATGTTCATTGTATCTAGTGTAGATATCCATGTTCTCTTGACACTATGGTTACACGGATTAGTATATCTGGATCTCGTTATGAGATGTTATTCCTTGGTATATAGTGTATATGGTGCAAGTATTATTTCATTGGTTATCTTGTATATGTACAGACACTAATTCTTTGGAAGACTAGCTATCTTCTTGGGGAATCTCGTGCCATAGCATACCGTGGTTGGATCTATTATACCAGTCGGCGGTAGAGAGTATTAGTATAGATATGTGATCAATATCCCTATTGTATCAAGTACTGATTACTGAATAGTGTTGATCATACACCGTACGTATGATTAGCCAGGCCGCATTGCATCTTGCCCAAGCCGATCACATGTTAAGCTAGTACTCACAAACTTAGTCATTTAATATTCTTGTTTCATTGGCATATTGTTCATTATTGTATTTATTTCCAGTATTTCCTTATTATATATATATCTCTTGTATCTATTATGGATCTTGTTTATCCATAGCTATTTACTGTTACATAGTTTTTATCATTGATTAGAACTGCTGTTAGAGATGTACTTTGCTCCTTTTCTGACTGGATATATTTTTTCAGATGACACTGAGGAGTGGTACCCTACCTATTATGGACCCCAGGATGTTGTGGGTTTAGATTCTGAGACCCTGGCTCAGGAGGGACTTATCCTAACTGAGATAGTTGACCCTGGAGTTGTAGCTTCATAGTATTCTTTTGTACTGGATTTGTCTCCAGCTTTTCTTGTTATTCTTCAGACTCATTGATGTATTATTTTAGACTCATGAGTTATATTGTGACTATTCTATTCTTTATCTTATTCGTGCTTTCTATCTTAGTTCTGTGATTGAGTATACTATCATTATTGGTGGTTCATTATATTGTTAGATAGATTATCTAGACAGCGTTCTACCGCCGATTCTGTGGCGTAGGCTGGGTTTTGTTTTCAACTAGTACCCTTACATCGGGTGCCGGTCGTGACACGTTTTTGGTGGTGGCCCATGCAGGTCCAGCTTCATAAAATATATGATGTCGTGGTAGTGCGATAATTTAGTTGTACTACTGTGAGCCTGCAATAGGATATAGAAAATAGGCTGAGATACTCAATCACATCTAGAAAAATTCTTTTGATTCAACTATTCTCCTTTGGTATTGATACTTGATCTCTTAAAATGTCCTTTCCTTGATCTTGTGCCATATTGATTCTTTCTTTCGCTTTGTCTCAGGATGCCGCCTAAGAGTAGATCGCAGTAGGGGAGAGCAGTTTTTGAGAGGTCTGCGACATCCCGAGGGCCTGCCCCAGTCACTTCTCCGGTGATTGAAGTGTCAGCTGCTTTCGGAGGTCCACCACCTACTTAGAGGACTGTGCCAGCTGTATCTGAGAGGCTTCCACCTCCACCTCCTGTGCCAGCAGAGGCGTCACAGATGTTTACACTATTTCGTGAGTTGCTCGAGGCACAGAGGGCTCAGTCAGAGGCACATCAGAGGCAGACCGACGTTCTACGGCAGGGCATCGAGAGTGCTCATCAGCTTGCTCGTGTTGTAGTTGAGAGAGGAGTTCCGATCCAGCAGTAGGATGTTCCTCAGGCTGCTCAGCTTCGGCCAGGCAATATTCAGGACTTCAAGAAACTGGAGCCTAGGGTTTTCAAGGGGACGGAGGGCATCGTCTATGCTGATGATTGGCTCGAGGACATTGAGCGTCTTATGAGGGTGTCCCGTCTTTCTGAGGATCTGAAGCTTGAGGCGGTAGGACTTCAACTGTTCGACGTCGCTCGTACTTGGTTCAGGAATGAGCCGATTCTAGTTGACGCAGGATAATCTTGGGAGGTATTCAAGGACCTTTTCAAGAAGAAGTTTTTCGCCCGGGCAGACATGCTAGACTTGGGGAGACAGTTTGAGAGTCTCATTCAGGGGAGCATGTCTGTGGAGGAGTACACTGCGGAGTTTGGCAGGTTGAGCCGATTTACAGAGTATCTGGTGAGAGATCCGGAGGTTCGAGCCATTCGTTTTCGTGAGGGTCTAATCTGGGAAGTAAAGATTCTTATTCCGTCTTTTTATGAGACATACTCGGAGATACTTGCGGAGGCACGCAAGGTTGAGCGAGAGTTGGGTTTGAAGCCCAAGAGGGACCGTGATTCTTTTCTGGGGGCCAACGGCAGTGCAGTATTTGCCAAACGTCCTCATTTCCAGTCCAGGCCTTTCCAGCAGCCACAGCAAAACCAGACTCCAGCTAGAGCACCTTTTCACCAGGAACCTCAGCAGCAGAGACAGTTACAGCAAGCTCTATGCAACTATTGCAAGAAGCCCGGCCACATCTGGAAAGTTTGCAGGAGAAGGCTAGGAGTTTGTTTGTATTGTGGTACTAAAGGGCATCAATCGAGGGAGTGTCCTCGTCGTGTAGTTCAGGGAGCAGCTCCAGCTCCGAGGGCACAAATGAGACCACCTGCAGCACAGCCGAGGGGACCGCTTCCAACACAACAGCAGCATTTTGTCTAGCATCAGCAGCCGGGAGGTGCTCGACAGGGACTAGCATTTTCTATGACCGTCGAGGAGGATGAACCCACCGAAGATGTCATCGCAGGTTCTATTCTTCTTGATTCTATTCCAGCTTTAGCTTTGTTTGATAGTGGTGCTTCCCATAGTTTTGTATCTGTTTCTTTTGCTCTAAAGCATGGTTTGGTAGCTGAGTCTTTGCTTAGGACTTGCAAAATCATGACCGGGGGAGGCATTATCCTGGTTAATAATATTTGCAAGGATCAAAGAGTTACTTTGGGAGGCCGGGAGTTGAGTGCGTGTCTACTTGCAATGCCACTTTCGAGCTACGATATTGTACTCGGGATGGATTGGTTGAGTAGGCACCGTGCTAGCATAGATTATGGAGGAGGTAGAGTTTTGTTTGGTCTGCCAGGAGAGCCAGAGTTCGAGTTTACTAGAGGAGCTATAGAGCAAGGAAAAGGCATTATTTGTGGAGCTATGGTGGAAGACAAGGAGTTGCCGCATCCGTTGATAGTAGAGTTCTTGGATGTGTTTCCTGAGGAATTGCCAGGATTGCCGCCAGATCGAGATGTTAAATTTTTTATAGACTTGGTGCCAGGTGCAGAACCAATTTTACAGCATGTCTATAGAGTAAACAACAGCGAGCTGGTCGAGTTAAAGAAGCAGGTGGACGAATTACAGGATAAGGGGTTTATCAGATCGAGTTCTTCACCATGGGGAGCCCCGGTATTGTTTGTACCGAAGAAGAATGGATTGGTGCACATGTGCATTGATTACAGGGCTTTGAATAATCTCACTATCAAGAATAAATATCCTTTGCAACGGATTGATGATCTGTTTGATCAATTGAGTGGAGCCAAGGTGTTTTCTAAGATAGATTTGAGATCAGGCTACCATCAGGTGAAGGTGAAGCCGGAGGACATACCGAAGACTGCTTTTAGAACTCGGTATGGTCAGTACGAGTTTATGGTGATGCCGTTTGGTTTGACTAATGCACCAACGATATTTATGAACTTGATGAACAAGGCGTTCCACCAGTACCTTGACAAGTTCGTGGTGGTGTTCATCGACGACATACTCATATACTCGAGGACACCGGAGGAGCATGAGGAGCATTTGAGGATTTTGTTGGATGTGCTGAGGAAGGAGAAGCTGTATGGGAAGTTGTCCAAGTGTGAGTTTTTCTTGGACTAAGTGGATTTCTTGGGGTATGGTGTGACTGGTGATGGTATTTCAGTGGATCCGAAGAAGATTTCAGCAGTAGAATCTTGGAAGACTCCGAGTTCGGTAGCAGAGATCAGGAGTTTCTTGGGATTGGCAGGCTACTATAGGAAGTTTGTGCAAGAATTTTTGAGGATTGCCAAGCCGATGACTAGACTCACAAGGAAGGATGTAGAGTTTGTTTGGACGAAGGATTTCCAGGTTGCTTTTGAGGAGTTGAAGAAAATATTGACGTTTGCTCCTATTTTGACGTTGCCATCAGGGTCCGGAGGTTTCACTATTTATAGTGATGCATCGGGGAAGGATTTGGGTTATGTTCTTCAGCAGCATAGGAAAGTGATTGCCTATGCATCCAGACAATTGCGTCCTCATGAAAACAACTATCCTACCCATGATTTGGAGTTGACAGCAGTCATCTTTGCCCTAAAATTATGGAAACAATATTTGTACGGAGAGCGTGGGGAGATCTTCACAAACCACAAAAGCTTGAAGTATGTTTTCACGCAGAAGGAGTTGAGCATGAGGCAGCGTCGGTGGTTGGAACTGATGAAGGATTTTGACATCTCTTTGCAATATCATCCTGGGAAAACTAATGTAGTTGCCGATGCTTTGAGCAGGTATCCGGTAGCTATGTTCTTGACGCAGGATCGATATTTGTTGGAGGACTTGGAGAGCTTGGGCATTGAGGTGATTGTTCCTGGTGGTGCTATACAATTATGGGGATTGCAAATACACTCAGATTTAATGGACAGGATCAAGGCAGCACAGTATGATGATGTATCTCTGAGGAGTATCAGAGCTCAGGTGAGAGCAGGATTGGAAAATGATTTCACTATTGCAGAGGATGGATCTTTGAGGCATGGAGTTAGATTATGTGTGCCTAGTGGGGAGCTGCGTTAGGAGGTATTGCAGGAAGCGCATCGCTCTCAGTATTCCATGCATCCAGGTTCAAACAAGATGTATCGGGATATGCGAGAGAGTGTGTGGTGGTACGGCATGAAGAGGGAAGTGGCACAGTTTGTATCCAGATGCTTAGTGTGCCAGCAGGTGAAAGCCGAGAGGCAGAGGCCAGGAGGTTTACTTCAGCCATTACCCATTCCAGAGTGGAAGTGGGAACACATTACTATAAATTTTGTGTCCGGACTTCCACGATCTCCAGGAGGGAAGGACGCGATTTGGGTCATCGTTGATAGGTTGACCAAGTCGGCCCACTTCTTGCCTTTCAAAGTGGGTTTGTCTACGGAGAAGCTGGCAGAGATGTATATGAGGCAGATCATTAGGATACATGGAGTTCCCGTCAGCATAGTCTCAGATCGGGATAGTCATTTCACTTCTTATTTCTGGAGGAGTTTGCAGGAGAGTTTGGGCACCCAGCTCAAGTTCAGTACTGTATATCATCCCCAGACAGATGGGCAGTCAGAGAGGACTATTCAGACTCTCGAGGATATGTTGCACACTTGTGTACTAGATTTCGAGGGTTCTTGGGAGGACCATCTCCATTTGGTAGAGTTTGCTTACAACAACAGTTACCAGGCCAGTATAGAGATGTCACCTTTTGAAGCTCTGTATGGTCGGAGGTGTCGTACTCCTTTGTCTTGGGACGATATTGGAGAAAGAGTTTTGCTTGGGCCAGAGATGGTTGTGGATGCAGCAGAGAAGGTTCACTTGATCAGAGACAGACTTCGAGTGGCGCAGGACAGACAACGGCATTAGGCCGATAGCCATCGGAGACCTTTGGAGTTTGAGGTATAGTTTAGATTTTGTTTTATATTTGTTCTTGGTTGTTATAAATTAAGTTCTTAAGGTGGTATTTTGTTCTAGGTGTGTGGTTTGGTGTTTCTGAGGATTTCTCTGACACGAGGCATGATTCACTTCGGTGGAGGCGGAAAGCTTAGTCCGCGATTCATCGGACCTTTCACTATTCTAGAGAGGGTCGGTGCAGTTGCTTATAGACTAGACTTGCCACCTGCATTGGAGGGAGTGCACAATGTATTTCACATGTCGCAGTTGAGACGATATGTGGCAGATCCTAGTCATGTATTGGATCACTCAGAGATAAAGCGTTATCCATATTTGTTTGTTCCCTGAGGTATGTTATTTTCTAGTTATGTTATGTTCATTATTATGTTCTTCCATAGTTAGTTGTGATTTTTTAGTTCTGTTCGGTTATTTTTGGGGGTAGTTTTCATCTTTGAATTTCGAGGACGAAATTATTTTAAGGAGGGTAGACTTGTCACTACCATATTTTCTAGGAAAATATATTTTAGTCATTTCCTATTTAATTAAATATTGTGCATGGTAAATAATTATTTGTTGTATTATTTAATTGTTGTTAGATGTTATTTATTTAATTTGGACTTGTGTTAGTGGACCTAACTAGTTTAGTTTGGACCCATGGACCAACATAAATTAATTAGTTAGACTTAGCCCATTTAGAAAGCCCATTATTAAGTAGATGGATTAAAATTAATTAAATTATTAGACTAGAAGCTTCCTTCCTTAATTATTTCTTCATGAGAGGCCCCAAGGGGTATATTATGGATATTTCATAATTACTTGAGGGAGAGGAAAGGGCCGGCCGATATAAAAAGAGGGGAAAAATTTTCTCTCCTCTTTTTCATTCCAAATCTAGATCTAGAATTTCCAACTACCAAATTTCCTTCATCCCCATTTCATTTTTCTACCAAATTTATTTCAATTTCTTCCCAAATCACTATTAGAGACTTGAGAAGTAAGGATCTAGAAGGAGGAAGCAAGGATCTACAAAGAGGAGCAATAATCTACAATTTGGAGGCAATTTCATCTCAATTGGAGGTTTCATTGGGAATCCATCTCCCAATAGGTATAATTCAGTTTTTCCCTTAAAATAGCTTCTAAATATGAGATTTAATCATGAATAATCAACCCATATATATGTACTACCCATAGGATTTGGTTTTGTGTTCATAGGAGACCTATGGAGAAAGTTATGGTGCTTTTGTATCAATTTTAGGAGAATTCCAAAAATAACTTTTGTTGTGTGTGTCAATTGATCCTATAGATCACTTTAGCATATGTTTATATATTTGGGGCTAGTATCGTGTCCACAATTGGGTACGTGTAGGTCGTATCCCAATAATTTGGTGATACGTGTTGTTTTGGGAGTTTTCCCTCCGACACGGGACTTTGTACATGTCGTATTTTGACACAGACATGTAGATCTATATTTGACACTTTGTTTTGTTCATAAATATTATATGTGACTTGCTTGTGTCCTTCGGGGTGCAATTGGATATGTGGTGGATTCGTGTCGCATTCGTATCCTAGATCTAGTGGGATACGGTGTGATACTCTCCATTTGTTGTGTGTTTATGTGTAGATCTAATTAATTGTACTTTAATTCTTGAATTATAATTATGTATATATATGTAGATATTATATATGTATTATAGTGTATTTATTATGATATTTATTGTAGCATAGATCTATGTATTATATATGTACCAATAGAATAAATTATATGTAGCTTTCTTCTACATGCATTAATATACATGTTATAATATATATTAGGAATATAAAATATATGAATATGTTTTATAAAATATATATGTATGTTTAATTAAGTAATTAGATTATTTATAGTTATTATATGATTATTTATATATATGTGTATGGATGTATAATTATTATTATATATATTATATGTGTGTGTGTTGTTGCTATATTATTATGTACATAATATTATAAGAGGGTGTATAGTCATTATATATATAGATATATATATAGATATATATATATATATATTTATATTTAATTGGATGATATATATATATATATATATATATATATATATATATATGTTTTATATATTATATATATATTTTTAGGTTTTTAGCGACGTGGCTATTAATGACAACAGCCGCTGTCATTAATATAGCAGCAGCCGCTATAGCAGTGGCGGGCTATTAATGACAGCAGCCGACTGTCATTAATGCAGCAGAAGCAGGAACATTAATGTTGCAGCAGAGACGGCGAGAATGGTGACGGTTGGAAACCGTCACCAAAACAGCAGTAGTAGTGCAGATTTCAGACAGCAGTAGCAACGGCAGTTCAGTGACAGCCAGAACTGTCACTAAAAGCTGCGTATCAGAGTATCAGTGTTTATTCAACACTGCTTTCAGTGACAGTTTGGCAGATTATTATTATATTGTGTTTATATCTTATATTTATATATATATGTATATATATATGTATTAATATTGAGATATAATACTATTATTGCTATATTTCTTATTTGTATAATATTAGTATATATTTATATATTATATATGAGGATAATTACTATATCAAGGTATTGGGTATTACCTTGTGGAAACCAAGGTAAGTGGGATACTCAAGATCCGATTTTTAGGTATCAAGTTTGTGATTTTTGTGGAGATACCAAGTTGGTTCAAAACCATGGTACCTATTTGATGTGTAAATTAATATTCTATATTATTATAAATATTTGGTTGATATATATGTATTGTGATGTTTACCTTGGAAATTACGTATCCGGAGATACGGTATCCTAATATTTTAGGATGTGGTTTTTATGACTTAGATTTTATATCTTGACCCAAGATTTTTGTGTTAGACTTGTGCAACCTAGAAATAGATAGTTGACCTTGGTTTGACCATAGTTGACCATAGTTGACTTAGAGTTGACCATAGTTGACTTTTGACATAGAATTGACTTATTGACCTAGAAGTTGACTAGTTTAACTTGTTCTCTTTTCGGGACCTTGTATTGATGTTGTATTCCATATCTAGGTCTTCGAGGCACCGATTCAGACATCTGTGAGACTATTCATTGTACTTCAGGCGAGTACATTCTCTGATAATTTCTCATTTATGATATCCTCTATGTTCATTGTATCTAGTGTAGATATCCATGTTCTCTTGACACTATGGTTACATGGATTGGTATATCCGGATCTCGTCATGAGATATTATTCCTTAGTATATGGTGTATATGGTGCAAGTATTATTTCATTGGTTATCTTGTACATGTACAGACACTAATTCTCGAGAAGACTAGCTATCTTCTTGGGGAATCTCGTGCCATAGCATACCGTGGTTGGATCTATTATACCAGTCGGGGGTGGGGAGTATTAGTATAGATATGTGATCAATATCCCTATTGTATCAAGTACTGATTACTGAATAGTGTTGATCATACACCGCACGTATGATTAGCCAGGCCGTATTGCATCTTACCCAAGTCGATCACATGTTAAGCTAGTACTCACACACTTAGTCATTTAGTATTCTTGTTTCATTGGCATATTATTCATTATTGTATTTATTTCTAGTATTTTCTTATTGTATATATATCTCTTGTATCTATTGTGCATCTTGTTTATCCATAGCTATTTACTGTTACATAGTTTTTATCATTGATTAGAACTGCTGTTAGAGATGTACTTTGCTCCTTTTCTGATTGGATATATTTTTCCAGATGACACTGAGGAGTGGTACCCTACCTATTATGGACCCCAGGATGTTGTGGGTTTAGATTCTGAGACCCTAGCTCAGGAGGGACTTATCCCAACTGAGACAGTTGACCTTGGAGTTATAGCTTCATAGTATTCTTTTGTACTGGATTTGTCTCCAGCTTTTTCTGTTATTCTTCAGACTCATTGATGTATTATTTTAGACTCATGAGTTGTATTGTGACTATTCTATTATTTATCTTATTCATGCTTTCTATCTTAGTTCTGTGATTCAGTATACTGTCATTATTGGTGGTTCATTATATTGTTAGATAGATTATCTAAACAACGTTCTACCGCCGATTCTACGGCGTAGGTTGGGCGTTGTTTCCGACTAGTACCCTTACATCGGGTGCCGGTCGTGATACCCTACATGCTAATATGGAGAATAATTAAGAAAGGGTAATTTTTGAAAGTCTCTAACTAATTACAATTAAAATAATTCTCCTTAGTTAATTAGAGAGAATGGGTTCATTGGGCTTAGTCCATATTGGCTCACTATTTGTCATGACAAGTCTAATTTAGGTCCATTAATGTCAAGTCAAATTAAATAAGCTAGCCCTCTAACTAAATTAAATGCTACAAGTCTCTAATTAAATATAGCATTCTAATAATTAAATAACTAATACAAGTATCAAATAAATATACATGGTCCACTAATATTAATATTAAATTCCTAAATTAAATAACTAGGTCAAATTACCAAATTATCTCTAGCTGGAAAAGTGAAGGTGATAGGCCCTCCAATTGGTATCAAAGCAAGTTCTCTTGATATTTGGCTTAACATCCTAAGAGACTTATGGAAACTGTTAGATCTATCCACACCAACAATGGTGAAGGCTAGTCCACAAATAGGCCATCCCTATTTGATGGTACTAACTATACATACTGGAAGACATGTATGAGTTTCTATATAAAGTTACTTGATTTTAACCTTTGGGCTGTAGTAGTAGAAGGATACAAGCCACCTAGAATAGTCATAGATGGTAAACTTGTAGAGAAACCTCATGATAAGTACACAGACACCGAAAAAAAATAAGCTAGTCTTGATACTAAAGTTATTAACGCTCTATTTTGTGCTGTAGACAGAATTAAATTTAACCGGATCTCCACTTGCGGAACTTCGTACGAAGTATGGAAACTTCTTAAGGTCACTCATGAAGGAACCTCTCAAGTGAAGGAATCAAAAATAAGTCGTCTAACACAAGAGTATGAAGCATTCAAGATAAAGTAAAATAAGACGATCACTCAAATGTTCACAAGATTCCTAGACATCATCAAACCTCTATTATCACTTGGCAAGGAGTACAACAATCACGAGAATATTCATAAGGTACTCAGGGGACTCAACAAGAATTGAAATCCCAAGGCCACTGCAATCATAGAAGGGAATGATCTTACCACGATGACCCTCGAGACACTCATGGGCAAGTTGATGACTCATGAGCTGGATCTCAAAAAATTTGAAGAACCCACTCCCAAGGAGAAGACGATCGCTCTTAAGGCACATCACAAAAAGGTCACCAAATATAACTCCGACGACGATGAGTCTCAAGATGAGAAAGTTGTCCTGATCACTAGAAACTTCAAAAAATTTATAAAGCTTGAGAGATCAAAGAAGAAGGAGCCTACTAACAACAGTGCTGGATAGCCTATATACTACAGCTGTAAAAAGACAGGGCATATAAAGAAAGATTGTCCAACCCTAAGAAAAAGAAATTGCCACAATCACTCATCCAGAAGAACATTATCACAGAAATATGCAAACACTAGTATCTGGCACGAAAGTAAAGCTAGTGAATCTGAAGAAGAGAATCCTCGAGAAGCATCAAACCTATGCTTCATGGCGTTAGCTGATCAGGTAACAGATAAAAACTATTATGATGATTTTACTTTTGATGAACTAGGTAATGCTTTTAGTAATCTGCTTGATAATTTTAGGAAACTTAAAAATAATTACAAGCATGCTAAGGAAGATATTTAAGAATGTTAGACTGAAATAGAAAGACTAACATCTCTACTAAGTGAAGTAAAGGATACCTCTAACGATTCAGACGAGAATTCTAAACTTAAGCTTAACCTCCACGAGGCACTTGCCAGTCTTGACAAGAGCTCTCAGGAGAACGCTAAACTTAAAGAAGAACTCGAATCTGAAAAGAAAACTCTATACTTTATTCAAGAACTTACAAGCAACAATCGTGGTTACGATATAGGTTTATTCGTAAAGCACATAGATTGGGGATGTTGGTTACATACTCAACTCACCGTTTATTGGGAGCGAGGCGTGACATAATATATAAAACCTAGAATTGATGTTTTGACTAATTTGGACCTATTTACATAAAATTCAGCATAGGCATTAATTTTTAGTGTTTTATGTAAATCTATACAGTCATAGATTTGGTTGTTGAGTTAGTTAAAGTTGCGAGAACTATAGGAGCAATCAAAAATATAAAATTAGATTAATTATAACTATATGTGGTTACTAGAGTTCATCTTTAACTAGAAATGCATTAGTACTTGACCTTTGAAGGAGCAATACTATCTAAGTATATAGATTGTGTTAATTGTTGCATGATTGGTTTCCTTTACTTATGGTTACTAATTAGAAGTGTTAGTTGTGTTATCTAAAAGTGTTTACGAGATTGTATGATTATTGACTTGTATTGAGTTTTTTTGTATTTGTATAGCAAATTGTGATCATTGCAAGTTGCTAAAATTGCTAATAATTAAGGTAATATACTTCTTGGTAAGAAAAATTCTATTTGACACATGAATTTAAATATATATATAAACTGCGTGAAAATTTCGGTATTGAGTTGTTCCACCGAAGGGGACGGCATACCCAGGAAATTATACAGAGGGTTACTCCAGGTCTTATATAAATTATAAAATTTTTGGAGTCCAAAATACAAAGGTGAATCTGTCAAAATTTTCAAAATTTTCTAGAGATAGCCATTTTCGATATCCGAAAATTAGTTAAATATATTTAACCCTGTTTTAGGAGTTTTATATCAGTTCCCTTAGAAACGGACTTGTGGTTATAATTAAATTATAGGGGTCAAATTTCTTTAGAACTTAAGATGCATAGGGAACGGATATATGAACACGTAAGCGAAATCTAAATAATTTATATCATGTGTTTCTGCAGGAGAAAATATAATTATCAAATTTGACAATATACTCGTACTGTCATATTTTGTTATGAGTTACTATCATGTTTCAATTAAAAATGGAACAAGTATTGAGGAATTAAAATTATGTGATTATGTTTTAATTTACTCAAGAAAGACTAAGTACTAAAATCTTGATATCCAGAGTTCATAATATACTCCTTGGAAATATTATCGTTCCTCGTGGTATTTAAATACGCGAATCTAGGTTTATGATTCAAGCATATGTCCAACAGAAACTTAATGCAAGATAATAGAATATGATTGTTTATAGCTTTAGGTTAGTGCATTGGGCGGAAGAGAACAACTGGATCACACCCAAAATCTCTATAATATAATAACAACAAAAGTTGACCAATAGTTAAGCTCTTTCACAAGTCCTTACGAATTGAGTGTGTGAGGCTTAGTTCACTTACCTGTCATATTCCTTTACCTGTTCCTGAATTTATATATACCTATTTCTATTAAAAGATCGATTAGGTGAATTAATAATATATCCTATTTTACTCACTGGATGTGAGGGGGCAGATTCTAAGCACCGTGCCACCCTGCCTACCGCAGCCTGATCCCTGGTCACAAAATTATTGCCGTAAAATTGAGATAAATTTGATCCAGATGTGTTCTCTAAATTGCATTATCATATATGAAACTTGTTTGTGATTGTGGTAGTGAGTAGGTGATCCCAATGTGTTAATTTATTATTGTGTTTGGTGATTGTGATTATATTTGTGACTGTGACTGTGATTGTAATTGTAATTTTGATGTATGAATTGTTAGGATTTAGTCATCGAACGAACACTGAAAAAATTACTAGAATAGAATCTAGTCAGGATAGTATTTCAAGTTAACATAATAGTCTTTAAGATTTATTCAGTTCTTTTACTTTAGAATTCCAAGAATCCTATTTACTCCTCAGATTCTTGATTTATTTTATTTTACTTCTGTCCTTGACTGAGGGCTTGCATGTCGTTTGACGACCTAGTATTGTTCACTAGTTTTCCAACAATAATCAAAAGAAACTGCTATCAAATTTTGAAAAATAGTTGGTGAGCAAGATCGAGATGCTACCATTGAAGGCGATCGAATTGGAACCAGATTTGTTCTTATTATTTATTAAAAGTACAATTGCATTAATGCATACTGGGTTAAAGGTTATAATTAGGTAGAATAATAAATTTTCCTATTTATAGTTTAAAATATCCTATAACCAATTTGCTATTTATTATATTATTCACCATGTGATCTGTTATAATCCTATCTTAGAATATTATAGGTGACAATTGTTGATACGGGTACGGGTGTATTCGTATGGTGCGTAGCCTGGAGATGTTATTACGTATTCGGTTTGTCGTATTCCGGAAGCAGGGAGTGACACGTCTTTTAGTAGTGGCTCAAGCAGGTCTCGACAAATAAAGAACCTATGAAAGGATGCAGGTCTCAAAAAATAGAAAAGCCAAAATATGATGTAGGTCAAGTTTTGAGGAGACCTATATAGGTTAAGTAATAAAAAAAAAGTTTATAAAGAACTTTAGAATAGAGAATACACATAAGTTTATCTGTGTTAGACTATATTGCATTGATCCTTGCTTAATTGATTTACTACAGTGATCCTATATAGTTAAGAATCCTAGCCTAAGACTGTCATTAAAAGTGTAGATGATATTCAGGAAGATCAAGGGTAGTATAAGGATAGTTATCACCAGAAATCTAGGTCAAGTAATTCATAGAGCATTAGACAAGTATTCTCATTATAGTTGTTAAGGGATCTAGAAAATTCCTTAAGAATCTTGGACGTGTATCTTTAGTAATTTCGGAGTTTAAATTTATCTAGAATTATTGTATAGTTAAAAATAGCAAGAGAATAAGGACCATATAGCCAATAGACCAATAATGATCTAAGAGCTTATTTAGGAAGGCTATAATATGGGATTAACGTAGATATAAACATAGATTGGAAGGACTGTTGGGTAAGTGAGTACTAGGAATATCTTGCTTGATGTATATGCATAATATATATTATTTATATTATTTATAGCTTATAGAGTATAGTATGAATCCTTGGTGTCTTGATCTTACCAGTTCTTAAATCCTGACTCGTCCCCTTTCCATGACAGATTCCATATATCTATTTTCATAAATTCTCAACTTTCTTGAAAAATTTCTTAATCTCCTTGTTTCATCAATATTTTATTTAGAATCTTGAATTACATTCTTGTTCCTCCCTCTAATTTTCTTATTAAGGGTATCTTTAATTTATGTTGTTGTTATTACCCTAAATATCCATATATGTCTTACTCATTGAATGTTCATTTGGATTTCTTGTAAACGAATACTCTTATTGGACTTTCTGTGATTGAATGTTTATTTATTTGTGTCAAGAACCAGAAAATTCTTGAAATTGATTTGATGAGACAATGAGACATACAGTCAATTAATTTAATCATGAAAAGAGAAGTTGTTGCAGACTTCCGGCTGGCCATCTAGACTGGCGAGGCACATATTCTCTAAATATGATTTAGGAATTTAATAAGTTTTCGGGGATCAAGATATAATATTTCTGTAATAGATTTTAAAATTTGATAATTAGATTTTTTTTTGAAAACTATTGAACTGAATAATTTAAAGTGACATATAGTGCTTTTGATAGTATAAATATATGAGTTTATCTTATAATATAATATAATATAATATAATATAATATAATATAATATAATATAATATAATAGTTTTGGTACTGTGAAAAGAATAAGGATAGTAATATTTAAAAATAATAAATTTAAGTATTGTTATTGAATTATTTTGATTTAAGGGTATCTTGACCTGCAAGGCAACTTTATTATCATAATTCCTTCTCACTCAATGGATATCAATGGCATGGTAGAAAAAGCTGCAGCCATGAATTCTGATAGTGAAATGGTATCTTGATTGCAGCCATGTGCGCGGTGGCGTGGCACAAGATTGCTATATCACGTTAGAAAACATGGAGAGGAAATTATGAATAAAAAGGGAACCTACATGGTTACAGGTTGGAAGTACATTCTGATACTTTAAAATTTCATGATTCTTGATCATTTATTCATTTCTAGATATCCTTTATCCCTTTTAATAAATATAATTTTGAAGTGTTTCTTCTGAAAATAGATTACTACTCTATATCTGTAAGGTGGGTAGAATACCTTGTTTCTCTATAATTGTTTTCAAAAATGTTATCTTTCCCATTTATATAGGCCTCACTTGCCCCCTCCCTCAAGCTACTATGTAAAGTCTAAAATACCCCTTGGGGCCTCTCATGAAGAAATTAATTAAGGAGGAAAGCTTCTAGTCCAATGGTTTAATTAATTTAATCATCCTCCTAATTAATAGGCTTTCTAGTTGGGCTTAATTCTAACAATTAATACATGTTGGTCCATGAGTCTAAACTAAACTAGTTAGGTCCACTAACACAAGTCCAAAACTAAATCTAACATGCTAACAATAAATAAATAATACAATAAATAAATATTCAACATGCACAATATTTAATTAATTATAAAATAACCAAAATATTATTTCCTAGAAAATACGGTAGTGACAGACACGAAACTATGGGAAGCGCCAGAATCGAATAATACAAGTGCTGGAATAGAATCGAGAAGAACTGTACCTAAAATCACGTCTCTTGCTGGCTCGGCCTCCTCGATCGTCATGGCATATGCTCATCCCTGGGGTATACCTCTCTGGTGCTGCTGGTGCTAAGCAAACCTCTACTGCTGTGGCGGAAGTGGAGGTCCCCTCTATTGGCCTCTTGGTACAGTAGGTACTCTGGCAGGTCCCCTCTGAGCGACTGCGCCTCCTTGACCAGGACGAGTCTGAATAGATGGACAGTCCCTCAACTAATGTACTGACGATCCACAAGACAAATATGTACCCAGCCTCTTCCTGTAGATGTCCCTCATGTGTCATACCTTCCCGTAATACGCACACTAGACAACAGGCTGAGTCTACCTCTGAGGCTGCTGATGCTGCTGAGTGTATCCTCGAGCTGGTGCCTGGTACTATTGATACTGATTCAGCCTCTATTGCTGCTGAAAGTAGGGACGCATGGCCGGTCCTGCGCTAACACTCGCTCCTCCAGAAACATTATATCCTCTCTTGGGCCTGAGGTCTAAGTCATCCTCAGCAATTTGGGCATCCATCAGAATGCCCACGAAGGTAGTATAGTGCGACATCCAGAAGTGCGAGACTTGATCTCTCTTATCAGCCCCTTCTGGAACTTTCGAGCTCGATCTCCTGGGTCCCGAATCATCGATGGCACAAAATAACTCAAACGACAAAATACTGCGGCATACTCATCGATCGACATGTTCCCTTGGACCAAGTCATGGAACTAACTCTCCAAGGCTCCCAAGGCCACGTCGGGAAAGAACTTCTCCTTGAAAAGCTCCTTGAAAGCCTCCTAAGTAAGTCCTCCAACAGTGAGTCTCGGCTCCATACGATACCATGTCTACACGATATCGAACATCTGACTGCCGGCGGCCTCGATCTGCAAGCTCTCCGAAATCTGCACTAAGCGTAAGTTTCTCTCTATATCCTCCAGCCAGTCATCGGCGTAGAGTATCCCCTTGATGCCCTTGAACTCCCGAGGCATCATCCTCTTGAAGTCCACTATAGTACCTGGCCTCTGGTGCTGTTGGCCAAGGTGCTGCTGCTACTGCTGTGCGACTCTCTCCACAACCTGGAGAGCCACCTGATGAGCATTCTCCATGATCTCTCTCATCAGCTCCATCTATGCTTGGTGCGCCTCTGCCTGCACCCTATGAGCCTCAGCCTAAACTCGCTGAGCCTCCGCTGACGTCCTTTGAGCATCTACCATGCCCTGGATCAGCAAGAACATCTGTGCCCCGTGAACGGGCATACCTCCGAAAAATGGAGTCGGTGGGGGTGGAAGGTGCTCCGTAACAGCCGGGGCAACCCTCTGGACATGTGGGGGAGGTGGACCCCCAAAAACTGCAGAAACCCCCATATGAACAGGAGAGGTAGAAGGAACTCCAGCTGTTTGTTCGTCAGGTCGAAAGGTGGCAGACCTCTCTGAAGCTGTGGGTCCCAACCTCAAAGACCTAGTCTTTAGTGGCATCCTGAAGACAGACCAAAAAGAATCAATTAAGACAACAGATATGATATTGTCAAGGAAGGACAGTAAAATTTAAAGGAAACAATTATCCAGAATAGCATTGTAAAATTAAAAATTTCCTAGTTGTGATTGAGCATACTCTCATCTTAAATCATATTTCCTAAAGTAGGCTCGTAGCAATACTCTAAGTGAGCACCACTACGACATCGCTCTAATTGCAAATCTAGACCTGCATGGGCTACCACTAAAACATGCCACGACCCACACCCGGAATTTGGGCATGAGCTGTAGGTACGTCTAGCCTACGTCGCAGCATCGGCGGTAGAACGCTGTCTAGGTCTTAATACTACTAAACATAACTCACAAGATAACCTGTCAATGATCTTAACTCTATAAAGAGGAAAATGAATAATGCATTGATCAATAATTTATAATGTACTCAATCACAATATCTATAGGGAGTAGATGGCATGATAAGATATAAAAGATAAAGAAGTACCGACATAAGTCAAGCACAACAACCCAAATACAATAATAATCTAGAGTCTAGATATCCCAACATAAATAGTCTCAACAATAATACAATCCAAGTCTCAAGTTTAGAACAAATAAATACAGAGATATCTAAACCAAGGAGGTGTCTAAGCGACTACGGATGGTGTCTCCTCTAAGGAGAGTGACTCCTCTAGAATCTCCGGTATATAGTCTCCCTCTACTACTAGGCCATAGAGAGTAGAACAGAAATCCTCAAGGTCCTCTAAAAAATATTATCCAGTCAGGATTGGAGTGAAGCACAAGCACTAAATAGCAGTTTTATTTATATTGACAAAAACTATAAGACAGTGTAAGAAAATACAAGATAAAAAAATACTGAAAAGTAAGGAATACTGAAATATAATCAGCAATAGTACTAACTAGCAATGAACAGATATATGTGAATGCTATAAATGAGTGAATTGAAATAAAGAATAGAAATTCTAGCTATGTGTTATGAAATATCAGTTTACTATGTGATCGGCTTGGGACTAGATCAAGCTTGTTATATATGATTGGCTATGAAACATGTGAGGTCAGGCTAACCATCTGGTTAGCTATGATACGAGCAATAGTCAGGCTAATCATATATAAAAGACTATAAGGCATCTAAATGGTCAGGCTATACCCTACGTGATATGTGGGGTGAGCTATGATGCATGTAAAGTGGGGTATGATCACATAATCTTGCTAATATTTTTCTGTCTCCTGCTAGCACGATAGATTCCAATCATGATTCCTCATGACAGGTATCTATGATACTAGTTCGGGTATCCACAGTGTCAGAATTAAGCATGCACTACAACTATAATCATAGAAATAATCAACATAATAAAAACTGTCAGAAAATATACTCGTCTTGAGAAGTGAGTAAGGATCGATGTCCAAACTGGAGTCACAAAGACCTATATATAGTATGTTGCATCAATACAAGGTTCAAAAATAAAAATAAGTTTAATTGATGCAATTCTAGGTCATAAGGCCATTTCTAAGTCAAACCGACTAATTCTAGGTTGTAAGAGTCTAACACTAGGATACTAGGTCGATACGCTATGAAACTAAGCTATGCTAGCTATTCTACGATACTATTAGACACACAAAAATGCCATATCCTAAGGTACGCAAGTTTTAAATATGAAAATAATAGTTTATATATATTAACAAATTAATACACTATGTACTATAACAAATCGATGAAATTAGGATACCTTGGCCTTGCACCAATGCGTATCTCACTACCTATACACCCATCTTGATACTCAAGCCCAATACCTTGAGTATCGACTCATTACATTGATATTCCAAAGTAATTCAATCCTTATCAAATATAGCTAATACATATATATAAGTCATTATATACTAATCTCTATACTAACTAAACTAACATATTTCCACTACCTTAACTATACACTGATGACACTACCTAACTAATACTAGTACACATATAAACTTAGGAAGCAACATAAAGAAATATTTGATACCCACATAAAGAAATCTGTAAATAGATGCAAATTTGCTACTGATACCCACATAAACCAAGGGCCTGTTTGGCTCATTGAAAGTGAGATGTAATTCCCATCAGAATTGGGAAGTCTACTGAACTTGGCCCAGCAGATACCATACATAGGCATGTAGATACCAAAAAGCATATACCAAGAAGCAGATACCAAAATATGATTTACATAAAAGTATGGGCAGTAGTGTGGCAGCAGAGAATAAGCTGCAACCAGTATGGCAATTATTGTTTCCTTCAGTGATACTGCTACTGTGCTCACCTTGCTGATAGACTCCCTGTTGTACTAAACTCTCAGACACTGCCATTGTGCTACTAGTATATTGCTCCCTCACACACACACACACTCACAAAACAAAGCACATTCACACACAACACTCACTCATTGATACACTAAACTAAACTCACTGATACACTAAGCTAACTCACTGATATACTAAGCTAACTGCTCATCCGAGTATAACACCCCTGTACTAACACCATCCAACACACCCACACTGCCAGTGCCTTGTGCACACATAGCTGTGTGCAGTCTGCACTGTGCTACTTGAGCAACTCCTCCCCCTTGCTATATAACTGTTGAGCCTACCCACACTCACTCACTCGACTGATACACTGAACTGCTACTTGATTAGAGTATCAGTTCACTGATACTGCACTCGATTTAAAACCAACTCGATGGCACAACACTACTCATCTAACTACTAACCCACTGAACCAAAACTCGATACCTGGTTGTAAACTGATACAGAAATCGATACTGGACTACAAGATACTATGCTTCTACCCTCCTTGTTGTGCACGAACACCCCTGTGCATTGCTGGGTGCAAAGAGTGCTCCTTCTCGAGGCTGCTCACTCGAGTAGTTGGTGTACTGCTGCACCTTCTCGAGGCTGAACTCCACGTTGCTGCTCATGGCAAGCTCCTCAACTCGATCCCCCCCTCGACCACTGGTACACTGATACACAATATGGTCGAGGCACATTGTGCATCCTACAGTGAATCCGATCTCCCCTCCCCCACCCCCCGATATACTGGCACACTGATGCACAGTTGCACATAACTGAAAAACCCGACTTCCAAGTAACAACCCATATCATTACATATACATTAATATATATACGTACATATATACACACATTTATATATATATATATATATATATATATATATATATATATATATATATATATATATATATATATATATATATATATGAATTAGATCATAAAAGTAGGCATACTTCATATTTCACATTTCAACAAGCACCTAGTGTGCACAATTCTGGGATACTCTTGATACACCATGAATCCTCATGCATAAACCCCAAATAACAACTAAACATCTACATATACTATATAGATATACATATATATAATTATATATGATTAGGGATATGAAAATTAGGGAAAAATATATCTTTCGATCACAAAATCCCCAAATATACCTATGACACCATGGAGAATCATCAAGAAACCAATAGAGACTCATGCTCTCCCTAAATAGTCATTCCTAAATCAATGGGTGGGCTCCTAATGGCCATACAAAAGATTAAAACAGGAATTAAATGAGGGTTTCCAGATTTTTACCTATTGGGAGGTAGATTCCCAATGTAGCTTCTTTTTCTCCAAGACTCCTTGAACTCTAAGCTTCTAGGTCTCTTTGAATGAGGGAAGAATGAGGGATTTGGGGTTTAGAAATTCTAAAATTTATGGAGGAAAAGAAGGGTTTTCTTGGGGGCTATTTCTAGGGTTTCTTCATGAGTGATGAGTGGCTCTGAGGGAGACTCCCTCTTGCTTTATAGGACCGACCACAATGTAGGGTTAGGGTTTGGGTATTGCATAAAGTCTATTTTTCCCTCAATGGCTTGTCATGAAGAACTATTTAATAAGGGGTTTAGTCTCAAGTGAGGGATTTTACTATATGCTAATTAATAGCATAGGGATTAGTCTAGTTGGGTTAAATGTCAAGTCCAAGCAAGATCCATGGTCACAACAAGTCTCGTTTATTAACTCATATAATTTATGAAAATAATATAATATGTATATTACCTATCATGCAATTATTAGCACAATAATATAAATATGGTAAATGACCGAAAAGCTCCTACTCTAGAAATGTGGTAGTGACAAGGAGGAGCAACTCCAGCTGTCTGGGTGGCAGATCGAGAGGTGGCGGACCTCTCAGAAACTATGGGTCCCAATCTCAGCGACCTAGTCTTCGGCGGCATTCTGAAGACAGATCGAAACAAGAAGAAATCAATTAAGGCAAAAGATACGATATCATCAAGGAAGGACAGTAAAATTTAAAGGAAGTAATTATTCAGAATAGCAAAATAAATTTTGAAATTCCCTAGTTGTGATTGAGCATAATCTCGTATATACCTTATCTCATGCTCGTAATAGTGCTCTAAGTCTGAGCACTACTTCGATACTGCACTAGTTGTGACCTAATCTAACTCTTCTAGACCAGCATGGGCCACCACTAAAATATGTCACAACCCATACCCGAAAATTGGGCATGAGTCATGGATACATCCAGCCTACGCTGCAGCATCGACGGTAGAAAACTATCTAGATCCAACATAGCTATATATTAATGATATTAAACCTGTCAACATATCTCAACTCCGAACGAAGGATAATGAATATGCATATGATCATAAATTCATAATGTACTCAATCACAATAACTATAAAAAAGGTAAATGGCAAGATAAAGATATAAAAATAATATAAAAGAAGTTCCGACATAAGTCTAGAAAAATATCTTAAATAATAACAACAAGTCAAAGAGTCTAACTATCTCAACACAGATAAGGTCTCAACATAATACAACTTAAGTCTCAAATTTTAGAATAATCCAATACATAAATAAACTAGGCTAAGTGTTGTTTAAACAATTATGGGTGGTATCTCCTCTAAGTTGAGTGGCTCATCTGGGATCTCCGGGATATAATCGCCATCTACTCCTGGGCCATAATGGGTAGGACAAAAATTATTAGATCCTTCGAAAAATATTATCGAATCAGAATTGGAGCAAAACACAAACACTAACTGCAATTTCAATTATGTTGATAAAAATTATAAAATAGTATAAGGAAATACATGCTGAATAAAATATTGGAATATACGAAAAACTAGAGAGACATATAATCATCATATAGAAATAACTAGTAGTGAACAGATATATGTGAATGCTAGAAATGAATGTACTAAAACAAGAATAGAAATACTAGTTAAGTATCATAAAATATCAGTTTGCTATATGATCGGCTTGGAACTAGATCAGATTTGTTATATATGATTGGCTATAACACATGTGAGGTCAGGCTAACCATCTGGTTAGCTATGATGCGAGAAAAAGTCAGGCTAATCATATATAGCAGGCTATGAGGCATGTAAATGGTTAGGCTATACCCTACGTGATATGTGGGGTGAGCTATGATGCATGTAACGTGGGGTATGATCACATAACTTGATAATATTTTTTCGTCCCCAACTCGTACGATGGAATCCAATCATGACTCCTCATAATAGGTATCTATGATACTAGCCCGTGTATCTGTTGTGTCGGAATTAAGTATACACTACAACTAGAATCATAGTAATGATAAAAATAATAAAAACTGTCAAAGAATGTACTCGCATGAGGTCCTGTGCGGACAATACCAATATGTGTCTGTATTGGGGTCAAAGAGACCAAAAATGAAGTATCAATATCATTTGGTGTATTGGAATGATATAAACATGCTTAAACAAGTTAAAATATGATTACTAGGTCCAATCTAGGCCATACTAGTCATACTCAGTTAAACTAGGTCAATACCTTGATTCTAGGTTCAAAACTAATTTCTAAGTTGGTTACAAGGCTAAACTAACTAATACTTGGTGATACTAGGCTATACCTAGGTTTCTAGGTCGGTCGGATACGATACTAGTTTAATATACTAAAATATACACTAATATCTATAATATCCCCCTATTACCTTGGCTTTTATCCAATACCTTAAGTTGTATCCTAATACCTTAGCTCGTGTCATGATATCCTGACTTACCCCAAACTAGTATCTAACCCATAATCTATTACTAGTATGAATACTTAGATTCCAATACTCAACTCAATATCACTTTCACATACACATACTAACTCACTCTTTAATACTCACATCTTGATACCAAAACACTCTTTCACTTACACAACACTAACATCACAACCTCTCCTCACTAAGATACCTCCATGCTTATACTAACACGTGTATACTAGTGTGTACAACCCTCAACATCTTTACATACTATCTTCTATACACACATGTAGTATAAAATATATACACATATATATAGACACACTAACACTTGAAGCTCCCAGGTTACACAGGTACTTTAGAGTATTCCAACACTTATCCTAATATCTATGGCACACTTAACATCCTCCCAAAAGCCCTAATGTAGACACTTTAAAATTACCTATTGTGCACACACTTGTAATTCCCTCACACACTACATCAAGGATACTCGACCTCACTCAACACTCACTTTCCCATATCAAATACATGTACAACCATGCTATTAACCAATTCCCTCATCACTCAACAAGTAGCTAGCATCATAGGCATCCCTTATATCAACATACTGAGCCTAGACTATGCACTCTTCACCCCTCATATCAGACTTCAAAGTTTGGACTGATAGCAACCTGAACTTGGTTCCCTGCTGCTAACAACTGAACACAAATCTATCCTAATCCATACTAAAACTTCTCTCTGATATACCCTTTTACTGAGCTCCCAACCCGATCTAATGCAAGCTCTTGCCTGCATAGCAGGTTCCCAAGACTCCACTGCAACCTTAACCTTACTATTAAAATTTACCCAGGTCCTACTTGACCTTCCTATTACCTTAACCCAATTTATGTTACCTAATTTTTCCCTTAGTTCTGCGACAATGCTCCTTTATCTCCCCTTGCTCACACACTTATGTATTTATATAGGTATCATGCTAACACTTAATACTGACTCCCCTATAACACACACCATCCCAAGGCTCCACTGCTCAAAACTGCATGGCCTTGCTTTTCCAATATACTGGCCACACAGACACACTCACACATTATTGCTAACACATACAAACAACACACACTCACACACTATTGCTAACACATACAAACAACACACACTCTATATCACAGGTAATCTACCTTGAACACTTGTACCACATAATAGAATAAGTGCCATAGCTGCACTGGAATAATACAGTGCACACAGATGCACTATGCCCGAGCCTGGCAACTCCTGAATTTATAGTTCCCCTCACCAATGCTGATACTAACTGCTGCTTCAAACCAATAGACCACTTGAACACTCCTTCCATGACACTTAAATCTGGAACACGTACTCCCTGTATACTGAGCTATGACAGTTCCCTGCACATGAGCAAGTAGCAATCTTACCTTTCCTTTTGATACACTGGTACAACACTAGTTGTTGCCATTGCACTAATACATGCATACTGGTTTTACACCTTCTTCTATGAACCTAAACACACAGACACACTACATATGCACAGACACACACTTAATAAGCATTAACACAAACACTTAGGGTGCACAACACAAAATACCCATGATACTCCTATGATACTCATGATACACTCATGCCAAAACCCCCAATATTCTTATTAATAATAAAAATACATATTAAATACATATATTTATAACTATTATGATTAGTTACAAGAAGAATAGAGAAAAATAATCTCATGAACACAAAACCCCCAATATTGACACAACTTTATCTAGAAATTACTATAGAACCAATAGGGACTCACTCTCTCTCTCTCCTTGTGGGTATTCCTATATGATGGGAAGGCTCCTAATAGTCCTCAAAACAATAAAAATAGAACTTAAAAGAGAGGTTTCAGATTTTACCTCTTGGGAGATGGATTCCCAATGCAAACCAAGGGTTCTATAGCCAAGCTTCTTCTTCTCCAATGCTCCTTAGGACCTAAGCTTCTATACTTCTTAGATGAGGAAAATTAGAGGGATAGGGGTTTGATTTTCTAAAATTTGGTAGAGGAATGAGGTATTTTGGGGAAGAACTCAATCTAGGATTTCATAAACATTAAATGAAGCTTGAGGGAGGCTCCCCCCTCCTTATAGGGCCTGCCACTTAGAGACCTAGGATTTTGCCAAGGCACAAAGACCAAAATTTCCTCTAGAATTTTCATGAAGAGTTTTCCAATAAGTGGGATTTTTATCCCTAATGGAAACTTAAACAAATTTCTAATTATATGAAGGGGATTAACTAGTTATGTCCTAAAAATGGCTAGTCTAGTATTGAGTCTAATGGTCACATCAAGTCTAGCTCACTAACTCATATTATTTATAACAATAATATATGTACTATACATATTATGTTAATTATAAACAATATATATACAACTATTTCAAATGACAAAATTTCCCTATTCTAGAAATATAGTAGTGACACTAGAGGAACTAAGGATATCTCTATTCCTGAGCTAATAAGGGTGATGGAACATAATTCAAAGATAAGAGTAGAATGATAGAGATGATATGTTAAGAACCAATTTAACATACAATCTGATAATCATACACGTCTATCCGGAATCATGTTACCCAGAATCATCGCCACGCCAGTAAACATAGCTGTGATAAACTATAGAGTCAATAACTAAGGTATATACCTCTATAATAATGTTATCTAGATTCCTCGCCATGCCAACTAATATAGTCGCACCCTGCTAACTAGAATGGCTGCGATAAACTCTAAATTCTATAACTAAGATAAGTACATCCAAAATCAGGTTACTATGTTTTTCCCACGCCAGCTAGTATAGCTGCGATAAACTCTAGACTCCATAACAAAGGTAGACGATTACCTTTCTCAATGTTCTTATCCAAATAAGTCATCAGAATATACCTCAACTTAGTCCATAAGATTCATCTCGATACAAAAATCAAAGTCAACAATGAATATCATGAATCAAATTCAACGATGATTAAATAAGAGTGAACAGAAAAAGTGGAAATTTTTTTGAAATAAAGTTTATAATAAGATTCTCAAGGGTGATCCCAGGAATCTCTCAAGAAAACCTAGTTTGTGATTGAGTATTCTCTCATTCTATATCCTATATCCTATATTCTATCGCAGGCTCACAGTAGAACAACTAATTTATTACACTACCACAACATCGTACTAATTCTGAAGCCAGACCTGCATGGGCTACCATAAAAATATGTCATGACCCACACCCGGTATAGGGGCACGAGTATGTGGGTACGTCCAGCCTACGCCACAGCATCGGTGGTAGAACATTGTCTAGGTAATCGCTATCTAACTATCAAACATACTAATACAGCTAGTTCTACAATGTACTCAATCTTAATAATCTAAAGGAAGAATGAACAGGAAATATAATTCAAATAGCATTCTAAGAAATGAACTAGACATGATATAAAATAAGAAATACTAGCCTAGATCTCTACAATTATCACCTCAAGGTCCACAGTGTAAGATCTCCTTCTCAAATACAACATCACCACAATAATAAATAACAGCAACCACTCCAGTACTTAAAACCCTCCCCATCTTTACTTATATATTCACCCCTCACACACACACAGTGCCAGAATACACCGATACCTCTCTCAACCTGTAAACCCCCTCACCCAAAGTAGGTATTTTATGTGTATTTTATATTATTATATTTATTATAGATTATTTTAAATATTGAATTTCTTTAGAGTATTCTCTTAGTTAATTAGAAAATAAATTTTTTGATATATTTACTTATATAAATATTTACTTAGAATTATTTTTAGGCTATTTTAGATTTTTTGAGATTTTTCTAAGTTTTTGGTAATTAAAACCTAGGAAACATAAATTTTTAGGACTTTCATGATTTACTATGAGACCATACTTACATGTTGTTACTACCAAATATTTAATTTAGAGTTAAAATATTTAAATATATTTTCCTGTAATTTATTTAGAATTTTAAGAAATTTTTGGATTTTTTGAATTATTAAGGATTTATTTGGATATATAAAGTCTTAATATTAGATAGATGCTAATAGATATTAATAAGATTATATATAAATTATTTTTGTTATATTTAATTCTATTTAAGATTATATATTATTGAGATAAATTTAAAGTATATTTTAAATTAATTCAAATCCTGAGCCTACTAGGAAAGTAACTTCACGCATATCCTTTCCTTATTAATACTGATCCCAATCATATCCAAATTAGTCAATCCTAGTCGTATTCAGTTAAGTAGTCTCCACCATTATAAATACCTCATCATTCATATTTTTTTCCCCAAATTTCCCTCTTTTTCGTCCAAAAATAGTCAAAATTCGTCATAAATTCAGCCTCATTTTCTAGTAGTTATGACGACTTAAAAAGACGATATCTCCTAGATCCGGACTCCAAATGTACTCCATTTTTTTTGTTAGAACTATATCAAGGTTAGTTTTCTGAATATATAAATTATTTAATAATTTATGAACCTATTTTTTTTAGAAAATTCTAAAAGTGCCAATTGTCCGAAATCAGACGCGTTGCCGTATTTTTGAGATTTTGGGAGATCCTGAATTCGGAATTACGAACCGTTTAAAGTTTCAGAAAGTTGACATGATGAACTTACATAAAATAATATTTCCAAAATTTAACATGTAATTTTAATTTACTGTAAAATTCGTGCAACGTAAAGGTAAATCGGAAACCACCAAAAATTGTCTTTTGTGAGCCCTTGTGGACATAACTCTTTACCGACTTATGATTTTATGAAACCGTCGATTCTGGTATCCATGTAGCACTGAAATATATAGAATTCTACACACAAATCCAAGATTTGAGTCTGTTGACTTTTTGGTCAACGGATTACCTCGATTTGCGTGCCACGGATCACAAATCGGTAAAGTTGACTTTCTTTGGACCAAAATTAGGATTTAACAATAAAATCAGATTATAATAAGATTAAAATACTATTTTAGGTTATTTTATTCAGAATTAAAATAGATTAAAATGGAGGAACCTATTCACCCACTTTTGTAATCTAACTTATTTAATTTATGTGACGGGTAGATCGGACGACGCCTTGAGTTGCGACTTCATCCCTTTTCAGACCAGGCAAGATACCTTGCCAAATTGCTTGCAGTACTTTGCATGCTTATTATATTTTATGTATTCATTCCGTGTGTGTTTTCTTTCAGTCATAATTATATACTATATATATGTTGACACACACTTGACACATAGTATCATGGAAGGGGAGGACAATCAGTAGGCGTATGGGCTATAACAACTCTGGTAAACCGTAGTAACTAGCACGCACTACGGTAGTTGTGTCGCGCTGGTCGCTACCCCCGAGTTATGTCGATTTATGGTGTTGTGCTGGTCGCTACCATTGAGGTATGTCAATTTTTGATGTTCCTGACGTGTGTGTGAGTTGTGAGAATAGATAGAGTAGCCTACCCATGCCCATACGTCAAAAAGTTGTCCGTATTATGCATTTCATATAGATTGTCTAGTACAGCGTACTTATATATTTTCTGTCTATTATGTATGTTTACTGTATTTAATTGGCATGCTTCTATGTATCTGATTACGTCCCTCTGAGGACCTGGTCCCTTTCCAGGTGTAGACAATCTTGACTATTCGCAGGAGCACGGATCAGGACTTGCTACTTATCTCTTTCGATGAGGTCTTCTCTTCGAGTCTCATTGTTCATTAGATGTTCTTATGTGGTTTCTCTTATATTCTAGCTGGTAGTGGATTTGTCTCCACCTAACTACTTGTTCTTATCTAGCATTTTATACTTAATTAGTTATATAGTTGATTGGTTATTTGATTATGTGGATGAGATTTAGGTATGCCCTGTGACTTGTGATAATATATATACCACATGTGAGTTATTATTCATATTACAGCATATGTGTGTATTAAGGTATCCATATATTGGAGTTGCCATATACATACGGCTGGTATGCTTACGTATTCCTAGTCCTACGTATTTTTGGACTAGAGCGTGACATATTTTTGTGGTGGCCCATGCAGGTCATGATCATATTGTCTCGGTTACGTTACTGTACCGAGCAAGCCTGCGCATAGGATTAGAATATTGGATCTCATCCACTTATTTAATCACCTCCCTTGATTTCGTTCTGTATTCTTATTTGATTGCTTACATTGCATCTTGCTTGATCATTTCTCAACGTTAATCTTATCTTTTTCTTTGTGCTTGATAGAGGTTAGGAAGGTGACTTGTACTAGGTATATACACTCTATTGTTCAATAATACTATTAGTTAAATTCTTGTAAGTTTGGTAGTATACCTCATAACCTAGTATCATATAGTCATTTTAACCCATTAATTAATTATAATTGAATAACACCAACTATAGACTTTCATAAGAAGATAATGTTTATCCAGACTGTAGAACTTAGAGGCCCATACCCCCATTGGGTCGACTAGAGACTTAGACAATGAGTTAGTATGGCAACCGTAGAGGTATAACACCGGACGAGTCTTATCTTCTTTGTGAACATGAAGTATTTTGTACCTTCTTTCATCATAATCCAGCAAATTTATATTTTCTGAACTACCTCGACTTATGATGCTATTATAGCCTAGTTTTGCAAGCTTATTTTTTTATCGAGCTTGTTCATGACATATATATTATTGTGTGCACACACTAATACATTATCAAAAATCAGAATCAGTATATTATGGTCTGATCAACCTTAGTGCGCTTGGTTCGCTCTTCCCATGACTACTTTACGTGGATTGAGATATATAGTTGACTAGTAGACAAATATACTTGCCCTCTAGATAAGTCAGAGCATATCATATGAGGTATATAACTTTTCTGTTATGAGCATGTGAATAGGAATTTACCAAAATAAGATTTCAATCCACAACTACCTTGACAACTCCCTTTTGAATTCTTTAATCGCCTTGATCTCATACTTGTATTCTATCACCTCCTCCTTGATTTCTTTGTTGTTGTTTTCCGTCTTCTACTATTTCGGAAAGACGAACGTTCGTGCTTAGTATAAGTTGATACACGGAGAGTACTAGATATACTCCATAGACCAATCACATTACTTGGTGACTGTCTTTCGTAATTAAGGGCACACCACATGTGAGATATTTTGTGTGTTAAAAAAAATTTGAGGATTGAATAACATGATTAAATAATTTTAAGAATATTTTTCTTAAATGTATAGCCTTATCTGATAGATGGGTAAATTCTAAGTTGGGTAGAAAATGCATTATCAACTTGAGGTAATTTTTTTTAGATTGTGATCAAGTAAGATTAGATTGAGGGATTTAAGTTATTTTAATTTTGAGAATTTTTAGAAGAATGATTAAAGATGATAAGGATTCAATGAATTTTGAAATCTTGATATTGCGGACCAAATATTTATACTTTGAGAACATGATTTAAATTTTGAATATTGAAGGTTGAATCATCGATTTGAATTTCGAGGATAAATATAAAATTTTAGACTTGAACAATTGGTGAATTAGATTTAAAATTCTATAATTGATGATTTGAATTAAAAATTAAATTTTGATTGTTGGATCACCCATTTGAAATATTGATGATGAAAATTGAATTTAAAATTTGAGGAGTACGGAATACATAAGTTAAAAATAGGAATGATATTTGATTAGAATTATTTTCTAGAGGAGATTATGATAGTTGAAAATCGTAATGTAAATTTGATATGGGTTATTTAAATCTTGAAGATATCATATAGATTTGAATTAAATTTGGATGTTGATTATTTAAAAATCTAGAAGAAATTATGATAGGTTAAATTTTGATTTAAACGGTTGTTATTTTAATTTTGAAGTGATTGCGATGGATTGGAATATATTTTGTTATTTAAATTTTTGAAAGAGATCGCGATTGACTTACCTTATATACGTATGTGAAAGATTTAACAAATCATCCTTATTTTTAATTTTGAGGACAAAATTTTTGTAAGTTGGGTAGATTGTAAACCCCCTCACCCAAAACAGGTATTTTATGTATATTTTATATTATTATATTTATTATAGATTATTTTAAATATTAAATTTCTGTAGAGTATTCTCTTAGTTAATTAGAAAATAAATTTCTTGATATATTTACTTATATAAATATTTATTTAAAATTATTTTTAAGCTATTTTGGATTTTTGGAAATTTTTCTAGAATTTTTGGTAATTAAAACCTAGGAAACATAAATTTTTAGGACTTTCATGATTTACTATTAGACCATACGTGCATGTTGTTACTACCAAATATTTAATTTAGGGTTAAAATATTTAAATATATTTTTTGTAATTTATTTAGAATTTTAAGAAATTTTTGGATTTTTGGAATTATTAAGGATTTATTTGGATATATAAAGTCTTAATATTAGATAGATGACAATTTAGTGTTAATAGATATTAATAAGATTATATATAAATTATTTGTATTATATTTAATTATATTTAAGATTATAAATTATTGAGATAAATTTAAAGTATATTTTAAATTAATTCAAATCCTGAGCCTACTAGGAAAGCAACTTCATGCATATCCTATCCTTATTTAAACTGATCCTAATCGTATCCATAGCCAATCCTAGTTGTATTCAGTTAAGTAGTCTCCACCATTATAAATATCTCATCATTCATATTTTTCTTCCCCAAATTTGCCTCTTTTTCGTCCAAAAATAGTCAAAATTCGTCATAAATTCAGCCTCATTTTCTAGTAGTTATGACGACTTAAAAAGATGATATCTCCTAGCTTCGGACTCCAAACGCACTCCAATTTTTTTTAGAATTATATAAAGGTTAATTTTTGAATATATAAATTATTTTAATAATTTCTGAACCTATTTTTCCAAAAAAATTCTAAAAGTACCAGTTGTCCGAAATCAGACGCGTTGCCGTATTTTCGAGATTTCGGGAGATCCCGAATTCGGAATTATGAACCATTTAAAGTTTCAAAAAGTTGATATGATTAACTTACATAAAAAAATATTTCCAGAATTTAACATGTAATTTTAATTTACTATAAAATTCGTGCAACGTAGAGGTAAATAGGAAACCACAAAAAATTATCATTTGTGAGCCCTTGTAGACATAACTCTTTACCGACTTGTGATTTTATGAAACCGTCGATTCCGGTGTCCATATAGCACTAAAATCTATAGAATTCTACACACAAATCCAAGATTTGAGTCGGTTGACTTTTTGGTCAACGGATTACCTCGATTTGCGTGTCACGGATCACAAATCGGTAAAGTTGACTTTCTTTGGACCAAAATTAGGATTTAACAATAAAATCAGATTATAATAAGATTAAAATACTATTTTAGGTTATTTTATTCAGAATTAAAATAGATTAAAATGGAGGAACCTATTCACCCACTTTTGTAATCTAACTTGTTTAATTTATGTGACGGGTAGATCGGACGACGCCTTGAGTTGCGACTTCATCCCTTTTCAGACCAGGCAAGATACCTTACCAAATTGCTTACAGTACTTTGCATGCTTATTATATTTTATGTATTCATTGTGTGTGTATTTTCTTTCAGTCATAATTATATACTATATATATGTTGACACACACTTGACACATAGTATCATGGGAGGGGAGGACAATCAGTAGGCGTATGGGCTATAACTACTCTGGTAAACCGTAGTAACAGGCACGCACTATGGTAGTTGTGTTGCGCTGGTCGCTACCCCCGAGGTATGTCAATTTTTGGTGTCGCGCTGGTCTCTACCCTTGAGGTATGTCAATTTCTGATGTTCCTGATGTGTGTGTGAGTTGTGAGATTAGATAGAGTAGCCTACCCATGCCCATACATCGAAAAGTTGTCCTTATTATGCATTTCATATAGATTGTCTAGTACAGCGTACTTATATATTTTCTGTCTATTATGCATGTTTACTGTATTCAATTGGCATGCTTCTATGTATCTTGTTACGTCCCTCTGAGGACCTGGTACCTTTCCAGGTGTAAACGATCTTGACTATTCGCAGGAGCACGGATCATGACTTGCTACTTATCTCTTTCGAGGAGGTCTTCTTTTCGAGTCTCATTGTTCATTAGATGTTCTTATGTGGTTTCTTTTATATTCTAATTGGTAGTGGATTTGTCTCCACCCAACTACTTGTTCTTATCTAGCATTTTATACTTGATTAGTTATATAGTTGATTGGTTATTTGATTATGTGGATGAGATTTAGTTATGCCCTGTGACTTATGATAATATATATACCACATGTGAGTTATTATTCATATTACAGCGTACGTGTGTATTAAGGTATCCATATATTGGAGTTGCCATATACATACGGCTGACATGCTTACGTATTCCTAGTCCTACATATTTTGGGACTGGGGCATGACACAACCACACTCTCTACCACCCTCTACACACAAGTTCTCCCTTAAATTCTGCACGTACATGCATTCTTCGTACACCCTCATATAATCAGTTCAACCTATCCTTCTTACTCATACCGATAGATCTTATACTTAACAAGTATAGCCAAATACCCATATAGGCAGATATCCCTTGATGTTTAACTTGCATATCCTTATATCCCTGATGCCCCTACCTATTGTGGCATGCTACTGATGTTGTGCTTGGCTTGACATACTTCTAGATTGCTCTGCTAAGCACAACACCCCCAGGTTACTCACTGTTTAGGTTCCACTATATGTTGTCCACTCCAGTAGCTCACTAACCATATCAGGCATCCAATAACAAAAGGTAGAATATAAAGAATGCATTCTCGAGCCCTTCAATGGCTACTTAACCTCTGCACACACAGCAATAGGACATCCTATGTTCCCCTGACCCTCTTAACACCATCAACCAACTGACCAACTGCAACTACAACAGTAGTTACAACAAGAGCACTAGGTACATATACCATCATACAACTCAACCTTAACCTCAACTAGTAGCAACTAACATAGCAATAACCCTCCCCATATGCAACAGTATACCCGCTATTACCTCTGTTGTAGCAAGTAACAACACCACATACATACATACATGCATACATACATATATACAGAATATATACACACATATCTACAACTACTACTATATATATACATATATATGATACATATAATCACAAACACTTATGGTGCACTAGAATGCTATATGATACTCCAAGCACTACCAACCTTGATACCAACACTGATACTTAAGATATACCAATTCTACACCAAGAATCCTAACACACACACACATATATATATATATATATATATATATATATATATATATATATATATATATATATATATATATACACACACACACAATGAAATTAATGAAGTATTTATACCAATTGGTCGAAAACTCCCAAAATACCCAAATTCTCTCTACGCATCATGGCGTATCATGATACGACCTACCCGTATTCAATTGTGGAAACGTAAACCCTACTAATCCATGAATTAAGCTTTAAAACTACCAATGAGCCATCCTTCAAACACTTGGTGGTCCAAATTCGGATTTTTCCCAATTTTGCCACAAAAGTCAATTTAACTATCATAATATAGCTCCATAGGACCTAGTTCTTCCTCATATGTATAGTCCTTAGCCATAAAAGGGTTCCTAAGGGTCTACTACAACAATTAGAATAGAAGTTGATGGGGAAATATGGATTATACCTATTAGGAGATGGATTCCCAATAAATTTTTCAAGTGGACACAAAATGGACACATGCCTATAGTAAATCTCTTCCTCCTCAAGTGATCCTTGCAATTCAAGTTCCTAGGCCTCCATAGAAATGAATTTTGGTTAGAATAGAAGTAATTTGGGAAATTTTGGATTGGAGATGAAGTGGATTGGGGAAAAATCAATTCGGGGAAGAACAAGTGGTGGAATGAAATAAAATAAAATTCTCTCTCCTCCTCTTTATGGCTGGCAACTTATACTAATATTAGGTCCAATACAAAATGTCCAATATACCCCCTCTAGGTTGTCATAAAGGAATAGTTTAATAGGTGGAAGGATCTCTTCTTAATGCAAGGAATATTCTATTCTTTATACTAATGTAAATCACTAATTATTCTAACTAACAATGACTGGCATAATGTGGCTCAATGTGGTTCAATTGGTCGAGTTTAGGTTGCACCCACTCTAAGTCTAAATACTAGTCCAAACCACTAGCTAGCACACACATAAAAAAATAAATATATCACTAATTATTATAATATAATAAAATTATGAAATGACAAAAATACCCTTCCCAAAATTAGGTAGTTACAAATATCAACAAGTGCCCACGTGGCAGCTTGGCCTTCTCATGGTTACAGCAGCGCCATATTCAAGAGGCACACATGGCACCCTCTAGCATCCATGTGGCCCAACATATGCGCGTCCAAGGATGATTATTTATACCCGGGTAGCATGCCCAAAAAGAGGACAGACAAAGAGGGGTCGCCCAACACAGAGAGAGAGCATATCGAGACGAGCAAAGAGTGAACATAAGCTTCCTTACCCTGCATCGGATCGTCAACATAGTAAAGGAGCCGGCATAGCACTCCTTGTCCATTGTCACATCCCAGAATTAAAAATTTGTTCTTAGATTGTCTGTCTAGGACCTCTTTGTACTTTCTCTAGTTTGTTATTAAAATAATCAATTTTCATGGCGAACAGGCACGAGGAATTAATTCCCTACCACCAAGTCATACTTGGAATAATCTCCACCTTCGAGGGGTTCTTCATAGAGTATGTCCCTCGGCTATAAAATATTGAGACTGACGCCATAGCCGGCCTCGCTGCCTCTCTGGAAATCTCGGTCAAAACCCATCAGCTGATCACGGTGGTCGGTCAAGAGTTGGTCTTCCCAAAAAACAATCTATGTCTGTGCCTGAGCTACTTAGTAGAGAAAAACACCGACTCCAAAGACTGGAGACTCTCATTCATCGACTATGCAATCTATGGAATTCTTTTCGAGAACCCAAAGGAAACCACTTCCATCAGAAGATATTTCCTCTGGTTCTATTACGATACAGCTACCAAAATGCTATATTGTCGTTCCTGCGACTGTCTTCTGCTACGATGCCTATCGAATGCAGAAGCGAAGCAGTCTCTCCGCAAAGCTCACGACGGGATTTGCGGTGCCCATCAGCCCATACACAAGATATAGGACCGTCTCCGGAGAATGGGTTACTATTGGCCAACAATGGTAGTGGAGACTGTTGACTATACGAGAAAGTGCCAAGCGTGCCAAATCTACACAAACTTTATCCACTAGCCCTCAGAATTCCTATACCCAACGGTATCATCTTGGTCGTTTGAAGTGTGGAGAATGGAAATTATCGGACCAATTAGTCCACCTTCTTCTAAGAGACATCAGTTCATCTTGCTATCACCGACTAATTCTCCAAATGGGCGAAAGTTGTTTCACTCGCTGAAGTCAAGACCTCAAGCGTGATCAGCTTTTTAAAGCATCACGTCATATACCGCTTCGGCTTGCCATGGAGGATCATCCACGATAATGGTCCACAGTTTATAAGTCATACTTTTTATCAATTTTATGATAAAAATTGAATCCAAAATGTAGCCTCGACTGCCCATAACACAGCAGCAAATGGTCTGGCAAAAGCATTCAACAAGACCATTATCAAGCTACTCAAAAATTTTTTATCATCCAATAAGCATGACTGGAAAAAGAAGCTGGATGAATTTCTCTGGGTCTATCGTACAATGGTCCAAACACCTACTAGTAGCACGTCATTCTCATTAGTTTACGGGAGAGAAGCGATCCTTCCACTCGAGATCCAAATCCCCTTGCTCTGAGTGACCCTCTCTAACCAGTTAACCGTTGATGACAATCACCGTCGATGGCTCAAGAGTTAGAAGCGCTCGACGAAAAGCGTCTCTTAGCTCAACAGCGCATTGAGCTATACCAAGCACGCCTCTCAGGAGCCTTCAACAAACAGGTCAAGAAGAGGACTTACCAAGTGGGTTACCTCATCTTGATAGTAACAATATCGATGGTTATGACCCATAAGACGGCCAATAAATTATAACCTAAATGGGAGGTCTCGTTCATTGTGGAGTCTGTGTTCTCCAATGACGCCTACTGGCTCGCAAAACCCAATGGCGACTTGATTATGATGTCAATCAATGGCAAGTTCCTCAAAAAGTACTATGTCTAAGCTAAAATTTTACTTCTTTTACTATCAGTGGGATAACCAAAATGTATAGTATACGTTCCCCGATGTTCATCCCCAATAATTGTATTATAAGCACAATATGCACTTACCTTGCCAAAAAAGTTTGATAAACGCCATTGTTTGTATTCAGGAATCCTGAATATGCAACAGACAGTGGATCCTCAAAAGCTCCCTAGCGGAGCAACCTTCTGGTTTATCTATACTTTTGGGTAGACCACTCATAATCAGTTTCCTTGGGCATTAATTCAAGTCCATATCATATCTGAACTACTGTCCTAACCGATTATCCCCAGCAGGGTTTGCATATCCATATTACCTCTGAGTAGACCTCTATGTATGACTATTGATTATCATATCCATAATACCTCTAACATCGGTCGTCATCTAAACTTATCACCCATAAACTCTAATTACGCCAGCAGTGTTAAGTCTATAAAACCTGCTACGTCCATATCACCTCTGACAGAGCTTATCTCGAACATATTGCTTGCACTCAGGTGTGCAAGAAGTAATGGGTCCAAAAAACCTATCACGTCCATATCACCTTTAATAGGGTTCCGTTTTGAACTTATTACTTGCACTCTAGTGCGTAAGAAATAATAGGTCCACCAAAGATCACCCAGTAGGATGTCCTCAATGGAAGCAAATAATTCATGTTCATATTACCTTTGAACTGTGAGCTACCCATGCTCCCCATCCAAAGAAAATAGCCATGTCCATATTACCTCTGGTTCATTTCCTTTTCTTTCTAAAAAAAATATCATGATCGTACCTAACCTCTCGGTATGACTATCGATTAGATCACATCTACGTTACCTCTGAGCTATCATCCTCACATCATCCCCAGTAGGGTTTGTATCACTACCATATTTCTAGATGAGGGTAATTTTGTTATTTTTTATTTTTTATATTTAGTGATTAAATATTTATATATTGTGCTACTAATTATTTATTTATTATTTAGTGGGCACGTATATTTATTTTGACTTGACATTAGTGGACCCATTAGAACTTGTCATGACACATTGAGCCCAACATTAGATTAGGCCCATTAGACATATTCCCTTTAGTTACTTAAAAAGATTAGATTAATTTTTATTAGATTATAAGCTTCATAATATATCCCTCCCTAATTAAATATTATAACTAATTAGTGGGGGGTATATTGGATATTGTATGTTGCTTGGAAAGGAAGAAAGGGGGCCGGCCATAAGAGGGGGGATCTTTCTCTCTCTCCCTTTATTAATTCATTACATTCTAGATCCCTAATTATGTTATTCCCCAAATTAGCTCATCCCTCCACCAAATTTCTCTCAAATCACTCTCATTTTCTTCCATTTTTATCATATAAGGAGCATTGGAGCTTGGATTGCAAGGAGCATTTGGAGAAGGAGGAATTGGCTATGAGCTTGTGTCCTAATTATGTCCATTTGAGCATTCATTGAGAATCCATTTTCCAATAGATAAAATTCTGTTTTCTCCTATAATTTAGACTCTAATTCATGCATTTGACCATTAGGAAATCTTCCTTAGCTTAGGTCTACCCATAGGAAGAAGTTATAGGCCCAATTAATCTTTACTGTAATTTCTACATAGGTTTTTGTGCCCATTTTAGAAGAATTTTGAGATTGATGCATCAAGTGTGTGTCATGAGATCAATTTGGTCTAATTAGACTTAGATCGAGTATGTGGGACTAGCTATGTGTCCATAATTGGATACGAGTAGGCCATATCGTAATATTTTGTGATACACTATGATATGAGAACCCATTTTGGCAGATTTGTGCATAGTAGTGTAATTATTCTTCAATTTTCATTATAACTAGTTGTATTAGTTATATATAAGTATATTGATATATGTGAATGTTAATTATGGTGAATTATGGATTTTAGCATTCAATTTGGGTGCGTATCATAGAGTATCTTGCATACACATACAAAGTATTTGATACAATGCTTTAGTGTGGGTTGTGAGCTTAATTAGAGTGATATCTTTATATGTATGTATGTATGTATGTATGTATGTATGTATGTATGTATAATATTTATATAAGTGTATATATTCATATATATACATAGCCTTGTGGTCGTGTGTGTGTGCAGTGGCATGGTGCTAAGTGGACTGTTGTGTCTATGTTAGTGAAGTCTTATGGTGGTGCAGGTAATGAAGTTGGGTGCTCGGGTTGGGATGTACAGGTCTGTTCAAGACCTGAGTTTAAGAACACAGGCAGTAGCAGCAGTATAACAAGTGAGGGGGAGTCGGGTTTTAATAAGCAGTAGTTTGCAGCAGAATCATGATGATAGCAACAGTAGCAAGAATCTCTAAAAATAGTAGTTACAACATCAATTTATAGAATAGAGGAGTAGCAGTCTAGACTTGAGAGGGGTATCGAGTATCAGTGGCAAGGAGCAAGGGTAAGTAATAGCAGTCGTAGTCCAGACTTGAGAGGGGTATCGAGTATCAGTAGCAAGGAGCAGGGGTAAGTAGCAGTAGTATACAAAGAATGGGGGTGCTCAATAGCATGTGGCACCAACTTTAGTTGCCACAGAAATTAAACTTAGAGCAACAGCAGTAGTAATAACAGGAAAAATGGAGTTGGGGGATCGGGTTTGATAAGTAGCAGTAGCAGCAGTTTATTTTGCAGTAGCAATATCAGCTTGTCACTACTATATTTTTAGAATAGGGTATTTTTGTCAATTTGTAATATTTATATATATATTGTGTTATATTTATATATAATGTATATATTATAACTAATAATATTATTGGTTAGTAAACTAGACTTAACATGACCATAGACTCAACACTTAGACTAGTCACATTAGCCTAGAATTTAGACATCCCCTTTCATTAATTAGAAGTTAGTTAAATACCTCATTAGGGATAGAAGCTTCTCCATAATTATTTATTCATCATGACAACCCAATAGGAGCATTGTGGACTTCTTGGCATAAACCAAGACCCAAATTGTGGTCGGCCCTAATATATGGGGAGAAATTATTTCTCCTCTCATTATTCATCCAACTATTTTCTAATTAGTGTTCTTCCCCAAATTGACTCATTCCTCTACCAAATTCTACCAATTCACTTCCAATCCCTTCCCTAATCATCATCAAGGAGCACTAGGAGCTTGGATTGCTATGAGCATTGGAGAAGAAGGAGTTTAGCTAGGAGCTTGTGTCCAAATCATGTCTTATTGAGTTTTTATTGGAAATCCATCTCCCAATAGGTAAATTCTGAATTGCCTCTTTAAAATAGTTTCTAATTGTTGCATTTGACCATTAGGAACCCATCCATGCATTAGGGATACCTATAGGAAGAAGAACTAGGTTCGTATGACCCATATGGGGACTTCTACATTGAGTTTTATGCTTAAATTAAGGGAAATCCGAGATTGGTGCACCAAGTGTGTATAATTGAGTGAAATAGGTTTATTTAGACCTAATTTGGTATTGTGGGGGTAGATACGTATCCACAATTTGACACGAGTAGGGCGTATCGTGATACGTTGTGATACGTCATGATACGGGTTAAAAAATTTAGGCTTTTGTGTTTGTTGGTGTATTTTTTCTTCATTCGTCATTTATACTAACCATATTAGATATATATAGTTATATTTGATATGTGTATATAATATCAGTTGAGTATTGAGGGATTTGGCATATGGTTTATAGTGTTTTGAGAGTATCAAGAGAGTATCATGAATTTGGTGAGTCAGGGGGTGGTGCACACCAAGTGTTTGATTTGTGTGTAGGTGTGTGTCAACCCATATAGAAGTGTTATATATATATATATATGTGTGTGTGTGTGTGTGTGTGTGTGTGTGTGTGTGTGTGTGTGTGTAATATACATATGATAATATATATAGTAGTGAGTGTATATATATATATATATATATATATATATATATATATATATATATATATCAAGTATGTATGGGTGTGCTAGAGGGGTCGGGCCTATGTAAGAGTAGACTGTGTGTTAGTGAGGTATTTTAGTCGAGTGTATCGGTTGGAGTATCAAAGATTATGTGCTCAAGGCCCTGCAAATTTATAGTCTTGAGTTGAGTGTTGGGAGTTGAGGACTGGATGTGGTATCAGTCAAGTTAGGGGCTGAAGCAAGGCATCGGGTTCCTGAATTCTGGGGGGAGTTAAGGTCTGTTCCCAACCTGGGTTAGTACTAGAGTGGCAGGCCAAATGAAGATAGGAGAGATGGTTGCTCATTTTTAGAGTATGTGTGTGAGCTTCCATGCTCGAGTGTTAGACCATAGTAGCAGTTGCATTAGCAGCAACAAGTTGGACGCATGTGTGTGTTCAAGGTAAAGGGGGTGTATCAGAATTTTGTAAGGGGAAGTGATCAAGTGTGTGTAAGTTATATGAAGGATACCTGGGTCAGTATGCAGACCCGTGTGCAGCAGTGCAACTGGATGGCTGGCCTTGAGTTGGTTCAGTCCATGAGGAAAGATGAAGGGGCTCGGGTACTGAAGTTCTTGGGGACTGATGGGTAACTATGGGAAATTCCTACAAGAGCAAGTGATACAAAAGAGTATGCAATTAATGCATGGAGTATCACCCCTGTTAATACCTGAGATTTGATAGTTGGGTATTAGTAGAATAACTTTGGGGGTAATAAAAGAAGTATCAGTTAGATTTGGATACGGTCAGGTGATGTTCTAGTATGGCAACCCAACACTGCTGAAACCAAGGTATTAGGGATAGGAAATCAGACCTAGGTTTGGGTAATAATTGAGTGTTAGTATCATGGTACCATGAGGCAAGTGCTAGTACTAGAATCAAGGTAATGTGGGTTATGGGTTTTGACCAAGGTAATAGTCTAGGTAAGGAGGTAAATTTATATAGTTAAGATAATACATTGATTCCTAAATATAGGAGTTATATATACTAGTAGTATCTAGTATAGCTATATTAAACTAAGTATTAGTTAGTATAAGCTAATTACCTTAGATTAACCTAGTATAGACCTATAAGTAGCCTAGAAACATAACGATTAGTTAATTAAGCATGATTAACATCTCATTTTACCAATTAAAACTGATATCCCTTGTTTAGTTAATTAAGCATGATTAACATCTCATTTCACCAATTAAAACTGATATCCCTTATATATATACTAGTAGTATCTAGTATAGCTATATTAAACTAAGTATTAGTTAGTATAAGCTAATTACCTTAGATTAACCTAGTATAGACCTAGAAGTGGCCTAGAAACATAACGATTAGTTAATTAAGCATGATTAACATCTCATTTCACCAATTAAAACTGATATCCCTTATTGTGAAGAATCCCTTTCAATTATATTTTGAAAATAATTAATGAGTTGGTAAAAAATTGGACATGAACAGGGATACTTGTACAATTTTTGAACAGTTTTCGGCCAACTTCCGGTCGATTTTTCGATCAAACTCGGGTGCCTAAATTCGTTCCACTTGAAGGGATTCCTAGGGGGTTAGGTTATAAACATATCAGCGAAGACGGGACACAAAATGGATGAGCGAGGAGGACGAAACCTTCGCACGAAGGGGGGACCGCACGGTGCTGCTATTGTGCGTGTGCGTGCTGTCGACCGCGCGACTGCTACTGCTTCATGTGCGCGTGGCGGCGCTATGGGCGGTGGTGCTGCGGGTGGTCGGCGGCTCCGGCACTGTGGCGGTGGTTCGGCGTGGGTGATGGTGGAGGTGGTGTGGTTTAGGGTTAGGGTTAGGGTTTATATATATATATATATATATATATATATATATATATATATAACCTCCGCACGAAGGGGGGATCGCACGGTGCTGCTGTTGTGCGCGTGCGTGCTGTCGACCGCGCGGCTGCTACTGCTTCATGTGCGCGTGGCGGCGCTACGGGCGGTGGTGCTGCGGGTGGTCGGCGGCTCCGGCACTGTGGCGGTGGTTCGGCGTGGGTGATGGTGGAGGTGGTGTGGTTTAGGGTTAGGGTTTATATATATATATATATATATATATATATATATATATATATATATATATATATATATAGGAAGGGGTCTTTTGTGCATAGGTTGGGTAGTTTTAGGTTTTGGGTTTGGGTTTCGGGTTAATGGGTTTGGGTTTAAAATTTAGGTTTTTTTTTTTTTTTTTTATTTTTTTTTCTTTATTCAATATTTATATATAGAAAATTTCCAAAAATAGTTAGGTCTTGGGAAAATTTTAGAAATTTATATTTTCTCCAACAAATAATTTACAACCAAATTTTTATTAATTAAAAAGGTATTTACTAAATATTAATGAATATTAAATTAATTAAATAAATCCATAAATTTTATTTTTACTTAATATTATATTGGGAGTATGTAGGGGGTTTGAATAACGCAACTCGAGTGTCATGTGCGTAATAGGACCAGTTAGGCTCATAGCATGGGTTGGAAGCAATGGGTTGGGGTGTCGTGTTAAAATCGTATGACACGACAAAAGGGTTAATTAATCATCATTTTCTCGTATTTGTGTCATGAAAGTTGTGCGACCAAAACAAGGCATGGGATTACGAATTTGTGAGGGACAGTCATGGGAGGAGCCTAATTTGACTCATCTAAGTCGAGCATGCTAGGTTGGTTGGAAGGGAAAGGCTAGTGTTGCACTCAATATCTTAAAATCATGGTGGTTGATTTCCAAAGTTTAATTAAATTATCGAATAAATATTAAAATAAAGAAAATAATTATTAATTATCGAACTAATCCTATATAAAAAATCAGGGTGCTCATAATCTACCCACCTTAAAAGAATTGCATCCTCGTAATTAAAAAAATAAAACGTAACCGGTCGGGAAAGATTTGCTCCAGAAGAGATGACGCGGTTGTATGACATATTTGTTGAAGCATGACACAAAGGATAAGGGACCATGAACAAGGAAAAAATGAGAGGAAGGGTGAGGGTTTTGTTCAAGCAGAACACTTAGGGAAGTAATGAAAACTTTTTTCTAGGCAACGAGAGATAAGTAACTCAAGAGTAAAGGAGTCTGATTAGAGCGAGGATCAACTATAGCTTCTGCAAACTTGGGTATCAATTATATATTACTACTCTAGACTAACAAGTTCATGCTAACATAATACTAGGTATAGGCTAGGGAATGGAACTAACAGGCACATGCTAAAGTATTACTAGGAATATTCGTTACTATAGCTATCTATGATAAAACTAAATCTTACCCATACTCTCTAATCCTCGAGTCTGTGCCTCCTCCACTGTCATCGTAAAAGCCTGTCCAAGTCCCTGAGATGGTGCCCTCTGTTGTTGTTGGGCCTGCTGGAAGGGTGCTTCCTATGATGCCAAGGGTGGCATCGGCTGATATCTTTTCGGTGCTGGTGGTCTGGATCCTCCATCTTTCGCTTATGATGCTCCTGATGCTCGATAAGCTGGTCGATATGGCTGCTAGACTGGCTTCGGTGGTGGTAAAGCAGGTCGATGAACCATCGGTGTTCCTCTCCGACGCTCAGGGCAATCCCTGGCTGAATGCTGACTGGATTCGCAAGCTAAACATAATCCTAATTTGTGTCTGCACTTTCTTTCAATATGGCCTACCTTGCCACAGTAGTGACAAGTAGGAAGAGATGGGGCTCGTGATGCTGCTCTCTGTGGTGGATCCATCTGGGGTTGCTTTGCAGGCTCTCCGTATGGTGCTCGAGCTGGTACGAATGCGTACGGTATCTTCTGGCTAGACTCCCTCCTATGGATACGCTCCATGCGTCGAGCTGCTACAAGAATGTCCATATAAGAAGTAGGTGCAACAGAGCCAATCTGTCTCTGTAGCTCAAAGCTCGGCCCGTCAAAGAATTTTTTTGCCTTCTTTTCTTTTGTCGGGATCAGTGAAGGATCGAACAGTTGAATCAAGCATGATATAAGTCAAAGAATTTATTCGAGTTCAATATAGAGGTCAAGAACGTGTCAACATATGGATGAGATCCTATAAATTTATTCTTATCCTAATTGCAGGCTTGCTCGGTCCCTTAGTTGAAACCGAAGAAATACTTTCGTAGACCTGCATGGGCCACCCCAAAAACTATGTCATGCTCCAGTCCCAAAATACCAAGAGACTAGCCATATGGCAATGGCCAGCAGCATAACTCCAATGGGCTAACCTAATTTAATGGACCCGTTAGAATGCATTTAAGCTGTAATACATATAAAATGGTCTACAAATACTTATCACAGTCTATATATCTAATCTCATCCACAGAAAAAAATAAAATCACAAAGAGACAAGTCCAGTCATAATAATATAAAATGATCTGTTCAACCAAAGCAATATAAATAATGTCACGGGGAACAATCCGTCATCAAAATGGAAAGAAAAATAACTCCAAGTACAATATCCAGAAGTCACTACAAGATTTAATATCTAAGAACACTAATAAATGAATGGTGAGAATACTGTGTGCTCAAGAGAAGTCCTCCGGAATAACCTCGTCCTCTACAACCTGTACGTCTCCAATAGTAGCACCTGCCCCGTAAACCTCGTTCTGAACTCCGTCCACTTCTCCTGGAAAAATGGAATATGCACGTACACCTCCGGATGCTGAAACAAACATCACCAATATTCTTAGAATATGTAAACCCCCTCGATAAATTCTATAGATAGTCAGGTATGGATTGGGAAAATTTTGGTTTAGCAGCAGATGTTTGAGGTTTAGAGTAGAGTTTCATTGTCTATTATTAAACCCTTGGCGCATCCTATCATTGTTGGTTTATTCGGAGCCCAATATCAGCCCATAAATTCTATCGGACTATTGTACTTCTGACTTGACTCGCCAATTTAGGTACTGGACTTTTTCGTCACACAAAAATCAAATTTGTTGTGCCATAAATTAATCGCACAACTTCCCGTATCCTAAATCCCATATTTAATTTTGTGTCGGACACCTGTGTCGTTACCCTCAATTTTGAGATTCCAACTTAACCCGTTGAGCCGGACCAACTAAAGGGTCCAAGACTGACTCCAAGCCCCCACCATTTTTGACCTTTGTGTCATTTTTGAATTTTGACCCCAAGTGCCCCCATTTAATTTAAAAGTGCGAGACACTTTAATTCTATTTAAATCGGGGATACAAATTTTGTCTAATCCTATTTTAATCCCAATTAATCCCAATGCCCATTTAATTAAACCCATGCCAAACACACAACACTCCCTCACCATGCAAATCACCAAACACTATTTTCCCCACAATATTTGCATTATTTCCTATGTTCGTGTAATTTCTCGAATTTAAGGGGCTTAGTTGCAATTTATGGATTTAGGTGTCCTCACCTCATTAGCCATGACCAGATGGAGATTCTACCATTCTTTGACCTAGCTCTCACCATCACCACCACCACATCCGGACTACTCCACCCTATCCGGTCTCATCACCACCACCCCCACCACAAGCTCTCACCATCACCACCACCACCACCACCAGATCACCACCATCACCACCACAAGCTCTCACCATCACCACCACTACCACGAGATCACTACCACCACCATCGACACCCATCTATTCCGGCCACAACCACCTCACTCCGTTCATCCCCCCTGCACCACCTCGCTCCGGCCAGCTGTCACGCCCCAGTCCCAAAAATACGTAGGACTAGGACACGTAAGCATGCCAGCCGCATGGATATGGCAACTCCAATATATGGAAACCAAATCCACACATACGCTGTAATATGAATATCAAATCCACAAGTGGTATAACTGTAATACAAGTCACAGGGTAAAATCTAAATCTCATCCACCAAAATTATATAGAAATAAATAAACAGTATCAATGAAACTAGATCTCAATAAAAAGTATCTAGGATGATAGTTGGATGTAAATAAATCCACTACCAACTCGAATAGGAAAGGTAAATACAATATAAGTACAACACAATCAAACCCAATATAAGTATACCAGTTATCTATCACGGCTCGAAGAGAAGACATCCACTAAGCATATACAACCATCCAAATCTGCGCTCCTGCAAATACTCAAGAACAGATACACTTGGCAGCGGACCAGGTCCTCAGAGGGACGTAACAAGATACAGAAAATATGAGCCAACTTGAATACAGTAAACATGCATATAATTTGAAAATAAATAAGTACGCTGTACAAGACAATCTATATGAATGCAAATGAGGACAACTTTTTGACGTATGGGCAATGGTAGTCTACTCGATCTAAGCCTCACAACTCACACACCCGTCTAGAACATCAGAAATCGACATACCTCTGGGGTAGCGACCAGCGCGACTCTACAGAAATCGACATACCTCTGGGGTAGCGACCAGCGCGACACACGCCCGTAGTGTGAACTATATACTACGATTTACCAGAGTGGTTAAAAGCCCATACGCCTAATGATTGTCCTCCCATGATACTAGGTGCCATGTGTGTGTCAACATATCTAATACATAGTAATGACTGGAGAAAAACTACACATGCAAGAACTATACAGAAATAAAATAAATAAAAAGAAATATAAATAGTATGCAAAGTACTGTAAATAATTTGGTAAGGTATCTTGCCTGGGGTCCTGCTGCTGGTATGAATCAGAGTCCAAGTCACAGTCCAAATAGCCTATGTATTACAAATTTATCACGTCAAAAGATAATTTATTTTAATTTATTTAATTCTGGAATAATTACTCTAAAATCCTATTTTAATCTTATTATTCTAATTTTTATGTTAATTCCTAAATTTTGTCCAAAGAAACTGAATTTTATCAAATCGAGACTCATGGCACGCAAATCGAGGCAATCTGTTGACCGAAAAGTCAACCGACATAAACTCAATTTTCATGCATGATTTCCTGTAGATTTTAGTGTCAAAAATATGCTGGAATTTATGGCTCATCCGAATTCAAATTCGTTTGGGAATTATGGCACATACAAATTTTGTATTGTGCACCGATGGTTAAATTCTAACCTAGAAGTTCTACAGAATTAACAGTATGTAAATACTTTGAATTAAATTTTGGGAAAAATATATGTCGATGATCTCGACATTATCTTTCCGAAACTTTAAACGGTTTATAATTCTGATTCCGAGTTCTCCCGAAATTGCGAAAACATCGAAATACATCTATTTTCAGACATACTGTGCTCTACGAATTTTTCAGAATTTAATACTAATAATTTAGAAAAACAATTTATAGAATCAGAAATCTAACCTCATTATCGTTCTAACAAAAAAAACTAGACCTCGTTTGGAGTCCGGAGCTATGCGCAATGGCTTCTGGAAGATGAAGGAACCCTAGATGACAATTCTCCAAAAATTGGCTGAAGAAAAACTCTAGAAATTAATATCTAAACTATTATATATATATATATATAGGAGAGAGAAAGTGCAGCCGCGGCTCACAGTGCGCCATGTGGCAGCCATCCGTGCAGCCCGCCCAGATCGAACGGTCGCAGTTCGATGCGGCTCGGCTCAGCTGAGTCCGAGTCGAACTCGGTCTCGGCTCGGCTCGAGGTCGGCTCGGCTCGGCTCGCACCCACTCAGCGGTCACTGACAGGCGGGCCTGGCACTGTTCAATGCTGGAGGCTGACAGGTGGGCCCCCTGTTTGCTGACTGGGCAGAATTAATTACTTTTTGGGTTTTCTTTTTCAGAAATTAGTTTTTAATTCAGTTTTTCATAATTAACTCGAAATAAATGCTAAAAATAATCAAAAATTCCCAAAAAATTTTAGAAAATATATTTTATTATTTAGAACCTAAATTAAAATTTTGGGATATTTTTATGTAAGTTTGAACATAAAATAAATTCTTTAAAGTCCTCAAAAATTAGTGTTACTAGTTTTTAATTAACTAAAAATTATGGAAAAATCCCAATAATCTAAAATAGCCTAAAAATAATTCTAAATAAATATTTATATATGTAAATATACTAAAAAAATTATTTTCTAATTAACTAAGATAATACTCTAAATAAATTCAACATCTATAATAAATATAATAATATAAAATATACACAAATACCTATTTTGGGTGTAGGAGTTTACAATCTACCCAACTTAAAATAATTTCGTCCTCGAAATTAAAATAAGGTATAATTTGTTAAATCCTTCACATTCGTACATAAGGTACGTCAATCGCAATCTCTTCCAAAAATTTAAATAACAAAATCTATTCAAATCTTTCGCGATCACTTCAAAATTAAGATAACCACTGTTTAAATCAAAATTCAACCTGTCGTAATCGCTTCTCGATTTTTAAATAATCAACATCCAAATTTAACTCAAGTCTATATGACATCCCACATCAAAATTTATATCATAATTTTCAACTATCATAATCTCCTCTAGACTTTGAACAATAAACAATTCTAATCAAATCTTATTCCTATTCTTAACTTAAGAATTTGGTACTATTCATATATTTAAACTCAATTTACATCCTCAATATTTCAAATAGGTGACCCAACAATCAAAATTGAACTTTTAATTTAAATCATCAAATTGTAAAATTTAAATATAATTAACCAATTGTTCAAGTCTAAAATTCTATATTTATCCTCAAAATTTAAATCGATGATTCATCCTTCAATATTCAAAATTTAAATCATGTGCTCAAAGTATAAATATTTGGTCCGCAATATCAAGATTTTAAAATTTGTTAAATTCTCATTATCTTAATCCTTCTTTTAAAATTTCTCAAAATTAAAATGACTTGAATCTCCCAATCTAATCTTACTTGATCACAATCTAAAAGAAATTTCTCTCAAGTTGACAATGCACTGCTACCCAACTTAGAATTTATCCATCTATCACAGAAGGCTATATACTTTAAGAAAAATATTCCTTAATTTATTTACTCATGTCATTCAATCCTCAAAACTTTAACGTCGATTATATCATATATGATATGTCCTTAATTATAAAAGAATAATCCTCAAGTATGTGATCGGCCTACGGGGTATATCTAGTACTCTCTGTGTATTAAACTTATACCAAGCACGAGGTTTCATCTTTCCGAAATAAGGGAAGACGAAGATCAATAATAAAGAGTTCAAGGGCGAGGTAATAGAATAGAAGTATCAGGATCAAGGCATTTAAAGAATTCAAATAGGAATTGTTAAAGCAGTTGTGGATTGAAGTCCTATTTTGGTAATGCCTATCCACATGCTCGTATCGGTACAGTTATGTAATGGATACAATATGCTTAGACATATCTAGAGGGCAAGTACAGGTGTCTACTAGTCAACTATATATCTCAATCCACGTAAACTATTATTGCGAAGGGCGAATCAAGCGCACTATGGTTGATCAGACCGTAATACACTGATTCTGAATTGTATTATTGTGGGCCTCCCCAATAATACATATGTCATGAACAAGCTCGATAAAGAATAAGCTTGCAAAAACTAGGCTATAATAGCAGCATAAGTCAAGGTAGTACAGCAAATATAAGTACGCTAGATGATGATGAAAGGAGGTACAATTTAATTCAAGTTCACAAAAATAAAAACAACTAAACAACAATAATAAAAGACTCTACAATCCCAACAGTTATCATACAACCTCCTTGTCTAAGTCGCTAGTCGACCAAATAGGGGCAAGGACCTCTAAATTCTATCGTCTGAATAAACATTATCGTCTTTTGCTAGAATGCAATTAATGTTGTTCAATCACACTCCATTAATAGGTCAAAAGACTATGTGATACTAGGTGTCAAACATTATGGTAAAACTTCTAACTAACTCTAGTAGTGCCTATACTACTCTCAAGTCTTCTTAATACATCAAGGGGTAATGGTATACCAATCTAAAGATAAGGAATTCTAGGGTTCACTAGATATTCTAAACTTAGTGGTGTGTCTATATTCTCGTTGTATTCTTAATAGGTGTGCTACTCTAATTATCATCTAACAACAGGAACTTCTATATTATAGGAGAAGGCTATACTTAAAGAACTATTAGGGAAGTACATGAATCGAGCAGGATGCGGCTATTCAAATAGAACAGATTGGAAGGAAGGATGAGTCATAGTCAAATATGGATGAGATCCTATACTCTATTCCTAGGTGCAGGCTTGCTTGGTACAGTAACGTAACCGAGACAATATACTCTCGACCTGCATGGGCCACCACAAAAATATGTCATGCCCCAGTCCCAAAAATACGTAGGACTAGGACACGTAAGCATGCCAGCCGCTTGGATATGGCAACTCCAATATATGGAAACCAAATCTACACGTACGCTGTAATATGAATATCAAATCCACAAGTGGTATAACTGTAATACAAGTCACAGGGTAAAATCTAAATCTCATTCACCAAAATCATATAGAAATAAATAAACAATATCGATGAAACTAGATCTCAATAAGAAGTATCTAGGATGATAGTTGGATGGAAACAAATCCACTACCAACTCGAATAGGAAAGGTAAATATAATATAAGTACAACACAATCAAACCCAATATAAGGATACCAGTTATCGATCACGGCTCGAAGAGAAGACATCCACTAAGCATATACAACCATCCAAATCTACGCTCCTGCAAATACTCAAGAACAGATACACCAGGCAGCGGACCAGGTCCTTAGAGGGACGTAACAAGATACAGAAAATACGAGCCAACTTGAATACAGTAAATATGCATATAATTTGAAAATAAATAAGTACACTGTACAAGACAATCTATATGAATGCAAATGAGGACAACTTTTCGACGTATGGGCAAGGGTAGTCTACTCGATCTAAGCCTCACAACTCACACACCCGTCTAGAACATCAGAAATTGACATACCTCTGGGGTAGCGACCAGCGCGACTCTATAGAAATTGACATACCTCTGGGGTAGCGACCAGCGCGACACACGCCCGTAGTGCGAACTATATACTACGATTTACCAGAGTGGTTAAAAGCCCATACGCCTAATGATTGTCCTCCCATTATACTAGGTGCCATGTGTGTGTCAACATATCTAATACATAGTAATGACTGGAGAAAAACTACACATGCAAGAACTATACAGAAATGAAATAAATAAAAAGAAATATAAATAGCATACAAAGTACTATAAACAATTTGGCAAGGTATCTTGCCTGGGGTCCTGCTGCTGGTATGAATCAGAGTCCAAGTCACAGTCCAAATAGCCTATGTATTACAAATTTATCACGTCAAAAGATAATTTATTTTAATTTATTTAATTCTGGAATAATTACTCTAAAATCCTATTTTAATCTTATTATTCTGATTTTTATGTTAATTCCTAAATTCTGTCCAAAGAAACTAAATTTTATCAACTCGAGACTCATGGCACACAAATTGAGGCGATCTGTTGACCGAAAAGTCAACCGACACAAACTCAATTTTCATGCATGATTTCTTGTATATTTCAGCGTCAAAAATATGCTAGAATTTATGGCTCATTCGAATTCAAATTCGTTTGGGAATTATGGCACATACAAATTTTGTATTGTGCACCGATGGTTAAATTCTAACCTAGAAGTTCTACAGAATTAACAGTATGTAAATACTTTGAATTAAATTCTAGGAAAAATATATGTCGATGATCTCGACATTAGCTTTCCGAAACTTTAAACGGTTTGTGATTCTGATTCCGGGTTCTCCCGAAATTGCGAAAACATCGAAATACGTCTATTTTTGGACATGTTGTGCTCTATGAATTTTTCAGAATTTAATACTAATAATTTAGAAAAACAATTTATATAATCAGAAATCTAACCTCATTATCGTTCTAACGAAAAAAACGAGGCCTCGTTTGGAGTCCGGAGCTATGGGCAATGGCTTCTGGAAGATGAAGGAACCCTAGATGATAATTCTCCAAAATTTGGCTGAAGAAAAACCCTAGAAATTAATATCTAAACTATTATATATATATATATATATATATATATATATATAGGAGAGAGAAAGTGCAGCCGCGGCTCACAGCGCGCCACGTGGAAGCCATCCATGCAGCCCCACCCAGATCGAACGGTCGTAGTTCGATGCGGCTCGGCTCAGCTGAGTCCGAGCCGAACTCGGTCTCGGCTCGGCTCGGCTCGCACCCACTCAGCGGTCACTGACAGGCGGGCCCGGCACTGTTCACTGTTGGAGGCTGACAGGTGGGCCCCCTGTTTGCTGACTGGGCAGAATTAATTACTTTTTGGGTTTTCTTTTTCAGAAATTAGTTTTTAATTCAGTTTTTCATAATTAACTCGAAATAAATGCTAAAATTAATCGAAAAATTCCCAAAAAATTCTAAAAAATATATTTTATTATTTTGAACCAAAAATAAAATTTTGGGATATTTTTAATTAAGTTTGAACATAAAATAAATTCTTTAAAGTCCTCAAAAATTAGTGTTACTAGTTTTTAATTAACCAAAAATTATGGAAAAATCCCAATAATCTAAAATAGCCTAAAAATAATTCTAAATAAATATTTATATAAGTAAATATACTAAAAAAATTATTTTCTAATTAACTAAGATAATACTCTAAATAAATTCAACATATATAATAAATATAATAATATAAAATATACATAAATACCTATTTTTGGTGAGGGAGTTTACACCAGCGACCCACCTCGTCGCCTAGGTATACTTCTCCCCCTCTCTTGAGTTTTACTTGTGTAGTATTGTGTTGTGTAATGTTATATAGAATATATTTAGGGTTTATATATGCCATTGGATTTAGGGTTTATGTATGCTAATGGATTTAGGGTTTATGTTTGCTATATTGGATTTAGGGTTTATGAATGCGTGGAGTTTTAGGGTTTGATATGATTGTTCCAAGCATTTGATGGTTAACTGAGGAGCAGGTTAAATTATAGTGAAATGATGCGGTGATAACAAAACATTAGTTATTATTGAGAGCTAATATTAAATAATGAATTTATTTGAGTAGTAGCTAGGTTATTGGAAAGCGGTATTCAAATAATTAAATTAATTGTTTGTATAATCGAGGGTTTAAATGATTAATATTTATCTAATTCAAGGTTGATATATTTAAACGTGCATATTAATGTCGGTGAATACCAGGGTAAAATCTGAGGATGATCATGACTTGAACTACTGAAAAGCATCATGATGAATATTGAGGATTGGGTCTGATGATATTATACAGGTGATTGATTTTGAGATAGGTATTATTCGGATCAAGGATCAGAGATTAAGGACTGTAAAATTAGTAGTTAACTATTTGAGGCTGAGACTGAGTTTAGGTGTAGATGTGTGTCGCATCCCTGTCTGACGTGGAATAGATTATTGATTTTGGTTTATATCTTATCTCTAGGTACTGCGGGACATGAGGGCTTGGACGTGGTACCGAGACCCCATCATCAGCAGCCGCACGCAGGCAAGTGTACCTTGCCACCCTGTATTTCAGATTACAGATATTTGTTGTTCTTTATGTATATTATGCACGTATTTATGTTGACGTTCGATACTTCACGTCCGGATCACAACCGGGTGCTGACTTCTGTCGTAACGTTTTAGAATAATTGTTAGATGCTTCGTAGCATCTCGATGTACGTACCTGAGTATATCGACACCCTAGGACACACTCATACACTGTGATCGTGCTAGATTCATGTATCCTAATACTGACATCATGACCAGAGACTGGGACGACCTTAGGGTCGCGTCTGTTGAGTTATTTCTGTGTGTCGAGACTGTAGATAGAGGTTCAGGTTCAGCGCACAATTGTTCACCGCTTGGGAAGGGGAAGACAGTTACTAGACATTTGGGCTCCTCTGCACGCGCTTATATATATTTATGTAGTAGTGATCTTGTATCTAGTGTAGTATTATCACCCGTGTGATTCCATACCCGGAGCTGCGGTACGTCCCGTGTGTTTTCGTGTCCGGAGCTACGATTTTATTTTAGATAGCCCACGCGTCGAATATTGTCTTCAAACTGTGTCACACTTGTTTGGTTATGATAGAGTACCCTGTTGTTGCACTTGTACTTTCTGTTTACTTAGTATGTTGTATTTTTGTACCTTGTTACATCCCTCTGAGGACCTGGTTCCCTGCCAGTTTTGCAGCATAGAAGATTACGGAGCACTTGGAGATACTGATGGAGTGGCATGTCTTGCAGGCACTGTACCAGGTACTCATATCATTTCTACCAGTATTATGGTTACTTATTTTATATTGATAATTCATCTGTTGTTCTAGCCTAGTTTTTGTAGACTCATCTCTTCTAGAGTCTATTCGAGTTTTTGTGTTATTGGGCGGCTGACTTTAGCACACATAGCTCTTTCTTGTTTACTGATGTACATTGTGGATTGAGACATAGAGGTTTATATTTATGGGATATCTAGATAGTGCCCTTTATATTTACAGTTTATACGTATTCGAGTCAAACCAGAGTCTGGTCGAATGCGTAGCTGGCGTGTCACGTATTCCTGGTCCTACGTATTTTGGGACTGGGTCGTGACAGAATAGTTAAAATAGCTAGGATTGACTACCCATAAGTCTAATTTGGACACAGGGCAAAATTGACAGTTTTGGGTCAAAGTAGGTCCACATGTGGCCCACTTCACACCAAAAAATATGTCAGAGACAAAGTTCTCCAAATTCGTCAAACTTAGTATCTACGAGTCTACAATGATGATACGAACCCAACAAAATATCCAAAACTGGATTCCGATGAGCCGATCATGAAATCGCCCGTCATGTGGAACCGTAGGGCCCACAAAATGGTATTTCGTCAACGTTCTCATAATCGAACCAAAATTGGGTCACAGGACCACAGTAATACTGTGAATCTGATATCATAAGTTTTATTGCGAACTGACGAGTACACAAGAAGTTATGACGAGGTGTCGGAATAGGCCGATACGGTATTTTTTGGCGAATATGCGTTGATTTCGGCGTGCACACACGTCCAAATCAAGTTCCGCGAAAGCTCACACATCCGTATTTACGTTATGCACCAATCTGTTCAATCCGTACATGATGATGTGGCCTCGTTTAGCGGAAAGCACCCCATACGGAGATTTTTGATGTTTTAAAAATAAGTTTTTGGTCGTTTTGGAACCAAAATTATTTTGACCATTAAAGCAAACTAATAAAAACTAAAAGAACAGTAAAAATCTTGGTTATATTGTGAAGAAGTCCTTTTAATTATATTTTGAAAATAATTAATGAGTTGGTAAAAAATTGGACATTAACAGGGGTACTTGGACTGAATTTCTCAACTGTTTCTGAACAGTTTTTCGGCCAACTTTCGGTCGATTTTTCGATCAAACTCGGGTGCCTAAATTTGTTCCACTTGAAGGGATTCCTAGGGGGTTAGGTTGTGAACATACCAACGAAGATGAGATGCGAAATGGATGAGCGAGGAGGGCGAAACCTCCGTGCGAAGGATTGCCTGTGCGAACATACCTGTTGTGCGCGTGTGCACAGTCGGCCGCGCGACTACTGTTGTTGCCTGTGCTCACGGCGGTGCTGTGGGAGGGGGTGCGGGCGACGCTGCAGGTGGTCGGCAGCTTCGGCACTGCGGCGGTGGTTTGGCATGGGTGATGGTGGAGGTGGTGTGGTTTAGGGTTAGGGTTTATATATATATATATATATATATATATATATATATATATATATATATATATATATATATATATATATATATATAAATGGGTCTCCTTTGCATGGGTTAGGTAGTTTTATGGTTTGGGTTTCGGGTTAATGGGTTTGGATTTGGTTTAGAATTTTGGTTTTATTTTATTTTATTTCTTTTCTTTTATTTATTCAATATTTATATATAGAAAATTCCCAAAAATAGTTAGGTTCTTGGAAAAAATTCTAGAAATTTATAATTTCTCCAACAAATAATTTATAACCAAATTTATATTAATTAAAAAGGTATTTACTAAATATTAATTAATATTAAATTAATTAAATAAATCCATAAATTTTTTTTACTTAATATTATATTGGGAGTATGTAGGGGTTCAAATAACGCAACTCGAGTGTCATGTGCATAATAGGACCAGTTAGGCTCATAGCATGGATTTAGTTGGAAGCAATGGGTTGGGGTGGCGTGTTAAAATCATACGCCACGACAAAAGGGTAAATTAATCATCGTTTCCTCGTAATTGTGTCGCAAAAGTTGTGCGACCAAAACAAGGCATGGGATTGCAAATTTTTGAGGGATAGTCATGGCAGGAGCCTAATTTGACTCATCTAAATCAAGAATGCTAGGTTGGTTGGAAGGGAAAGGCTAGTGTTGCACTCAAGATCTTAAAACCATGGTGGTTGGTTTCCAAAGTTCAATAAATTATCGAATAAATATTAAAATAAAAAAATTATTAGTTACTGAACTAATCCTATATAAAAAATCAGGGTGCTCACAGTTTTCCTTATATTTCAGTATTTTATTCCATCATGTATATTACTTACTCATTGCTTTATATTTTTTTATCAATATAATTGAAATTGCTATTAGTTTATGTGCTTTGCTCCAATCCTGACTGGATAACATTTTTTAGAGGATCTCGAGAACTTTTATCCTATATACTATGAGCCGGGAGTAGACAAGGGTTAAATCAAGGAACCTCACGAGATTCTCGTTCCAGTAGAGGATCCATTAGTAGTGACTTAGTGCCTAGCATTCATATTGTACTTGGATTGTACCAATTTGAGATATTTCGAGTTGTACTATTTGAGACTTATGTTGTATTTGAGTTAGCTAGACTCTTATACTTAATCCTATTGTTTGATATATTTATTTTTAGACTTGTGTTGAAACTTCTTTATATCATTTTATATATTTATTGTGCCACTCATCCTCCTATAGATTTTATTGTTATTGAGCATCGGTTTGACATTATATTTATATTCATCTTGTCCTCCTTATGGAGTTGAGATTATTGACAGGTTATATATTATTGTGAGATGTAATAGATAGTATTGTGACTTAGACAACGGTCTACCGTTGATGCGCAGCGTAGGCTGGACGTACCCACGACTCATACCCAATTTTTTGGTACGAGTTATGATACGTTTTTATGGTGGCCATCCATGTCGATATCGTAAGTTAGAACTAATACGATATCGTAGTAGTGCTCAGACTTAAATTACTATTATGAGCCTGATAAAGGATATATGATATAGAATTAGAGTATACTCAATCACAACTAAAAAAATTCTAATCTATTAATTTTGTTATCATTATCATTCTGAATATTTGCTTTCTTTGAATATTACTGTCCTTCTTCGATGATATCGTATCTTGTGTCTTATTTGACTTCTTCTTGTTTAATTTGTCTTCAGGATGTCGTCGAAGACCAGATCCCAATTATCAGGACCCGCAGCTTCATAGAGGTCTACCTCCTCTTGACCTGCCACCCGGGCAGCTGGAGTTGCTCTTTTTGCTTCACCTGTTCATATAGGAGTATCAGCAACTTTTGGGGGTCCTCCTTCCCCACCTTTCCAGAGAGTTGTTCCAGCTATAGCAGAGGACCTTCTGCCATCGCCACAGATTCTTTTTCTGGGAGTTGTGCCTGCTGATGGGGCATAGATGTTTGCTTTGATCCAGGGTATGGTAGATGCCCAGAGGATGTTAGCAGAGGCTCAGCGTATTCAGGTTGAGGCACAGAGGGTACAGGTAGAGGTGCACTAAGCATAGACGGAGCAGATGAGAGAAATCATGGAGAATGCCTACTAGGTGGCTCTACAGGCAGTGGAGAGAGTTGGCCAGCAGCATCCTGGACAGCCGCAGCAGTAGAGGCCAGGCACTATAGTGGACTTCAAGAGGATGATACCTCGGGAGTTCAAGGGTTCCGAGGGGATACTCTACGCCGACGACTGGTTGGAGGATATAGAGAGGAACCTGTTTTTGGCTCAAATTCCAGAGAGCCTATAGATCAAGGCGGCCAACATCCAGTTGTTCGATATCTCATTCACTACGTATCGCACGGAGCCCAAGCTTACCATTCGAGGACTTACTTGGGAGGCTTTCAAGGAGCTTTTTAAGGAAAAGTTCTTCCCCGATGTGGCCCTGGGAGCCTTGGGGAGTCAGTTTCATGACTTAGTCCACAGGAATATATCGGTTAACGAGTATGCCGCAGAGTTCTATCATTTGAGCCATTTTGTACCTTCTATGATTCAGGACCCAGGAGATCGAACTCGGAAGTTCAGAAAGGGGTTGATGAGAGAGATCAAGTCACGCACTTTTGGTTGTCACACTGCTACCTTCGAGGGCATTCAAATGGATGCCCATATTGCTGAGGATGATCTGGATCTCAGGCTCAAGAGGGGTTACAATGTTTCTAGAGGCACGAGTTATTTGTATAAACCAAATATGGGGGTTTGTACGAAGCTCTTTTGGTTTACAAACTCAGGCTATTAAACTTTTCTGGTATACAAAACACTATTAGAGGTATCATGAACATGATAGGTTTTGAAAATTCACCTGGCGAGTCACCATTTTGTTTGAGATAAAACAAATAGAGGGTTTGTACGAAACTTTTTTGTTTACAAACAAGAAAAGAGTACAATTAATCCTATACGAGGATATTAAGTACAATAAAAATGATTCTGGGGAAATATTGCTATAGGAGTCTGATCTGCGGTCGATCACTTTGTCCCTTGGACCACACGATGATGAAGAAGTGCTGTAGAAGAAGAAAAAGTTTCAAATATTGCAGGAGGGATTGGATTCTCGTTGCAAAAGTCGTCAATCACTACTCTCTGTCTGTGATCTCTCTCTCTCTCTCTCGCTGATCTCTTGATCTCTCCTCTTTTTGACCCTTTCAACCTTGATCTCCTGTGACCGGAGGTCTCTATTTATAGTGCTCAGTCACAGTAACTGTCCAGTCGACGTAGAAGCCCAACTGTGAAGAGATTTGCATTCTTTACGCGGCAGTTATAATAACTGCTACCCACGTCTGAATGATCTCCTGAATCCGCATATAACGCATGTCCCATTATGAGGTAATGCGTATAACTGCTTCTCAAAGATCACGGTATGCAAGCCACATAGGTAACTTCCCCTCGCGTAAAGATGGTTGGCATAAAAGCCAAATAACTGTCTTGTTGGCGTAAAAGCCAAATAGCTGTCTTGTTGGCATAAAAGCCAAATAGCTGTCTTGTTGGCATAAAAGCCAAATAGCTGTCTTGTTGGCGTAAAAGCCAAATAGCTGTCTTGTTGGTGTAAAAGCCAGATTCTGTGTAAAACTTAATGTTGCATGAATAATAGATAACCAGTATAAAAATAGCCAATTATCCATCACGACTGAGGTCTTGAGCGTATTCTAGGCCAAATAACCTTATCACGTACCTTTGTAAATATAGCCTGAGTTGGCATATTTCGAGGAAATAGCATACAGCGTGCTCCTATAGTTAAAAATAGCCTGGTTGGCATATTTCGAGGAGATAGCATACGGCGTGCTCCTATGGTTGAAAATAGCCTGGTTGGCGTAAAATGCTAGGATGGTGATGTAAGCGTATTAGCCCTAGTTTTAGCTCTCCCAGTCAGGATAAAACCAAATCTCGCATATTAAATGCAGAGATATGCCTCAATCTCGTGCATTAAATACCGATATATGCCTCGAGCTCTGCTTGAGAAACAGCTTTTGACGTGGCATCTGATTTCGTCTTATCTTGAGCGTAAAAGCTCATCTCTGCCTGTGTAAAATAGGCAGCGTATTCCTTGAATGCGTAAAAATGACTTGTATCAAGGATATGTCACTAAAGAACAGCCTGGGCCTCTGTGCAGAATCATTATTTTAGCCGTCCTCTTGGTCGTCGTACAGTACTTTTGTTAGGAGTCAGGTTCATTGTTCTGTCTAATAGATTCATTGGAGGAATATGAAGAGTTCCTCGTATGACTTTACGTTGCATTAAAAACAAACATATTTTATGTCGGTAGGAGGTGTAGCAACCTTTTACTCCAAAACAGCCTTGAAGTGCTGCTTTACGTGGGCAGCTCTGAAGTCATATTTTATGCCACATTTCTCTGAGGCTCTGCTTTATGCGTACTGCTCTGAAGCCATATTTTATGCCACATTGCTCTGAGGCTCTGTTTTATGCTGACTTCATGTATGTTGGGGGCTTTGACTGTACAATACGCGTACAATTCCCTGCATATTGTATGCTTCTACAAGACCCCCTTCAAAGTTTTCAAATTTCTTGTAATTTAAAATACTTTGAATAAAGCATGAAATGGTCTATTGTAACTGACTTTTTTGAGTGTAAAACTCAGATTAATATATACGCGTATTTTGCTGACTGATCTGTCCCGCGTAATGCGTAAAACTATAGATCTATAGCATCTAAGCGTAAAAACTTCTGAGCGTAAGATTGTAGATCTGTAGCTCCTGAGCGAAAAAGCTTCTGAGCATAAAATTATAAATCCTTGCTCTGCATAAAATCTGGATCCATTACGCAGTATGATGACCTATCTTCCTTTTTAAATGATCGGCTGACGTAGTTCCAAATCATAAACGACTATTAAAAATCGAATTTGGTTAAGGATTCGAAGAGTTATCTGAACTCTATAAATAGCCCTAGGTCTTGAGAAAAAAAAACCTTCATCTTTTTCTGCAAAACCCTTTCTTTCTGAGAATTCTTCGTCTTCGTCTCTTTTCTGAGAACTCTGAGTTTCGCCATGGCACCAAAACAGGCCTCCGTCTCTAAGGGAAAGAAAGCTGCTTCCTCATCTCGCTCCTCTGCCCAAGCACGAGCAACCCCTGCTAGGCCAAGCGAGCCTCGTTCTGAACGAAGTATTCCACCGTCGAGCTGCGCTCCGGGCATCACAGGTAAAGACTTCGAGAGGAATAGAGGACCTTCCATACACGTTATACGTGTATGCGCAACAATATGCCCACATTTCTAAGGTGTCAGCGTAAAACTCCATATTTTTGTAGTCTGGCATAAAAACTCAGACTGTCAAAATTTGGCGTATACTGCAAATTTTGAGTTTTATGCGCTGGATGTAAATTCCAGCGTAAAAACTCAAATTTTAGTATTCTGGCGTAGAAGCTCAGATTGTTAGGTTTTGGCATATACTGCCAACTTTGAGTTTTTACGCACTGGAAGTAAATTCCAGCGTAAAAAGTCAAATTTTTGCAGTCTGGCGTAAAAACTCAGACTGTCAAGTTTTGGCGTATACTGCAAGAGTGTAGCGTCTAGCGTAAAACTGACTTATTTTCTTGCTTCTTGCAGTGTACCTACATATCCCTCATTTGACTGAAGTGATGGGCTATGCTGCTGGGATACTGAATTCCAATTATCTGGAGGACTTGTCCCATGTGACATTCCCCATCTCTGGAAATGAGTATCCTCAAGAAAGGGTAACTCTGATCTCTGCCCAAGGAGAATGAATGTTGCTGAGTATGATCAGTGGAGAGCCCCTGATGTATATAGACGACACTGAATATAAGAAACCAGGTTTCTTATTTGGGGATGTTATCGATAAACAATCCCAGACTAAGCCCAAGAAGAAAGATTGGGTGTTTTCTGCTGAGGGCACGGTCATGTATCTGCCAAGGATGCCTAGATATTACCCTATCTCAGCTTGCTTTCATGCCACATTGCAGAAAGATGGTGTGGACTCTGACTCCCGATCTTCACGGCCAGCCGAGGAAGATCTTTTATAAGAAAGGATTGAACCGAGGGTCCTTTGTGAGCAGTCCTTCAGGCCCTGTCATGCCTTTCAGAGGATTACTGCTGGGCAGTGTCCCGAGTAAAGACACTTCACTGATCCAGCCGATTCAAATAGCAACTTTCTGTAATAACTTTATGGGGCAGGGAAGAGTATACCCCAAGGTTAACCCTCACACCAGTGGATGGCTTAGCCCCCAGAATCTTCGATGGACCAGTTTAACTGCCTGGGCCCTGAAGCACTTCCAAACGGAGCTGGAAAGTATTGGTTTATTTGCGGCCGTGAGTGCCACTAGTGTTGGGCTGCCTCTCAACCCCAACTTGTTCTTAGCTTTGATGGAGCGATATAATTCGCTCATTGGGACTTTTGCCACTCCGCTAGGTGAGTTGGGCTTAGCCCTTCATGAGATGGCAGATATCTCAAAGCTGCTAATAGGAGACACTCCTTATGAAGAGTATGTTTCCACAAATAGGGAGCTGAGGGATACAAACCCTCGGACAGTGGCAGTGTACCAGGAGCTCATGAGCCACTATCTTGCATGCACCACATTCTACAAAGAGCCCTCTGATTTGGCCCATATCAACAAATGGGTATCCTATCTCTTCTTCCATCAGGCCAGAAATGTCAAGCAGGACAAGGTTGTAAATAGTAGAGATAAACCCTTGAACCTTCTGAGCATGCTTAGTGCCAACACAGTCGATGATCTCATTGAAGATGTGGGGGCTCAAGATTATGTTCTCAATGAAGAGATAGGGGGTTATCCTGCAGGAACTAAAACCTACAACTATATGAGGCATTACCGAAAGCCTCTGTCAAGAGAAGCTCAACTGGCTGGCTTTCTTTCTGTTTGGCTACGCCGATGGGTGGTGCCTGGTATCGCGTCTGCGGATCGCATTTATCGCAACACCTTATGGCCCGCAGTGCGTTTGGTGTTTGGAGCAAGATTGGGCCTGCTCCCTGCCATGGTGTGCAAATTTTAAGCTGACCTGAGGGCCATTACTGAGGGACTGCTGGCTGACGATACACAGCGTGAAAGATTTTCCAGAGTGGAATTGCCATTCTTATATCTGATGGGATGGTTAATCCTTCACAACACCAAAGTGATGTCTCCCGGATTGGCCAGTGGTTCGGGTAATAACTTCTTGTTGAATTATAGGAATTCTTCTTGGAATGTGACTAGCGTCATAGACTGTCGGCTAGCACTAAATTTTGCCCATAGTTGGAAGTTCTTCTTAATCATCCCCTCTGTACATATCAATCAACAGGGGATGAAACTTCAGGATGCAGGTCAGGGGAAGACTATTTTTTCTCCTGAAGCCTTTTACTGGTTGGTCTGCATTAGACCTTCCCATCTGCTGTACAGAAGCGAGGACCACTGCTACTTGGAGCCTTTTCTGCCCAGCCGGTTTGCCAGGCAATTTGGGTACGACCAGTTGCACGTGGGGAATCCTATCACCAGCTTCAAATTCAAAGGTGGACTTATTGATGGAGCTAGAGGATGGCGGTATTTTATCATGGGTTGTACCGGAGCAACCTTTGCTGTGCCCGCGACTTCTCTCTCCATGGAGTTGCGTATTCTCCAATCGTACGCACAGTTTTATGCGTCCATCAATACCTTCCATCATGATTTCTATGTACATGAAAGTTTCAGGATGCCCTCCCGTAGGTCCTCTGGGAGAGAGAAGATACCGTCTGTTTCCTCGGATGAAGGTGATGAAACCACCGGTGCAGACGACTATTTGCTGATTGTACCGAGAGGCATAATAGCTCCGCCAGCAGACCCTCTCATAATCTTCAATAAACGAAAGGCTTCCACTCTGAAAGAGCCTTCCCCCCGCAAGAAGAAGCTGACTACCGGAGGTCCTAAAAAGACTTCCACCAAGGGGGCCTCTAGGAGTGAGCCTATTGTTTCCCCTGTTGGGGATGATTCTTTGATCAGGGGTCCTTGGCCTTTTAGAGAGGGAACCTCCAAAGTCCCAGCTGCCAGTGCTGGAGATTCTTTGCCCGCGACTGCTGCCGCTACCACCGTTGCTGGTAGTGTCTCGAGATTGCCTTCGAGGTCGAGCATAATAAGAATCAATATACCTTTATCCAGACAAATAGGGCTAGCCCTTCCTTCGTCTGTAAGTATCTCGAGCAAGATTCCACCCGATGAACCTTGAGTGGATCTGGGTGACGAGTGGGTTGACTACCCTCAAACGTCAGTTGGTGCACCCTCTTCTCCAGGTATGACAGCTTGTTTGGCATCATTAAGAAATGATTTAGCTATACAGGCTGCAGACGCAACATACATACCATCGGCCATGGGTAAATGTTGTCTTCATGCTTTCTTTAGAAAAATTAACATCAAATTGATATTAACTTTCTCTTATTTTATTTTCAGGCAAAGACATCTCTGGGGAGGGCGGAGTTGACACAACTTCTGATTTTGTTGCGGATCCAGCCAATAAAACGGTGGCACCTGACGTCGACGAAGTATATTTTGAAACTGTCGATATTTCATCCGCAACATTCTCGGATGTCATCCCGCCAGTGGCAGTTCAAATAACATCAGAGGAGGATGAACCTGCCATATCGATCGTGCCTCCTTCGTCAAGCATGCCAGCAACTCCAATCGTTGTTGGTGTCTCTTCTTTTGTTGCGCCATCTGTTGAAGCGACGACTGTGGCAACATCCTCTACAGTCCTTCCGGATAGGAGGCTCACCGATATTGCGACCACTCCCAGCATCCATTCGAGCTTTGCTATGCTAGTGGATCAATACACTAGCATATTCTACCTTACTTTAAAAGAATTGATATCGATGGTGCTGGAGAAAAACCTAGGTTTGATGCTCTAAAGATGTCCTCCAATCTCACTATAGCGCAGATTAAAAATTTTAATGACGCTGAAAGAGCTGATGCGCTAGAACAAATAGTTAATGGTTTAGAACAACCCATTAACGAATATTTGCAACTATCCAGAGGCAGCATCGATGACCTGGTTCAAGCTGAGTATGACTCCCTAACTGCAAAACTTGCTCAGTAGATAGAATCTCTAAACAAATCCATCTAGGAACAACAACAAGAGATGGAGAAAGAGCAGGCAATGTTGGTAGAGAGTATTCCTCAGCTAACTCAGTACCATGCCAAATGTGAGGGATATGAAGCGAGGGTTCAAGAATTGGAAGCTGAACTTGCTCAAACAAGGGAGAGGCTTCTCAAGGTATCGGTAGATCGTGATGTATTTAAGGGCCAAGTGGAGACAGCTCAGCAGAACTTGGCACATGTGGGTGTCATCCACGCAAGTTTTGTTAATTCCCTGTCTGAACTTTCTCGCTTGAACAATGACAAAGCAAGGTTGGAGCTGGCTCGCACTAACATTTTAAACTTCAGGAATGAGAGAATGGCTGCTTTGGCATAACAGATCAGGGATTTAACTGCTCCTCCCCAATGATGTACTTTTTTATTTCTCTTGTAATTTCTCAGAGATAATAAAGATACATTTTCTGACTTTGTGGACCCATCACTTTTAGAATATAAATGATAGGCTAGGATGAAAGTGATATCAGAGGTATCATTAATATGACATACTTTCGTTAAGGTTTTGCTGAATGTAAATCTATTCAGAGGTAATATGAACCTGATAGAATATAATCCAACTAAATTTGTATACCAAACACTATCAGAGGTAATATGAACATGATAGGTTTACAAATTAGTTAAACATATCCATTAAGAGGTCATATGAATCTGATAGAATATGATCCAGCTAACCTTTGTGCGTGGTATCGTCAGAATAAGATCTTCATCATACTCCGTTAAGCAAAGGAGATCAAGTGTAGTACTTATTCAGGAATTTGTTGTTGATATGAGCCATTACCAAATTTCCATTAGGCTTGGCTAATATGTAAGCGCCATTTGCAATCATATAAGGGCCCTCCATTTCTTTATGATTGTTTGTGCAAACTTTGGACATCGTACCAGAGGTAATATGGACGTAGTACGATACCGTATTTGTTGAGGATATCCCGCTGGGGGATCTTTGGTGGACCTATTATTTGTTGTGCACGTTGAGTGCAAATAATAAGTTCAAAACAAGCCCAATCAGGTAATAGGTTTTATGGCTGGCAAAGACATCCTGCTGGAGATTTTCTTGTGGACCCATTACTTTTTGTGCACGAGAGTGTAAGTAGTAGGTTTGAGACAAGTCTTGCCAGAGGTAATATAGCTGCGGTAAAATATGACTCTGAAGGACAATGGAGAGATATAATTCAGAGGTAATATGAACATGAACTGACTTTTTTCTCCTGCTGGGGAAAATGAGGATATTTCAGAGGTAATATAAACATGAACAATTTCATTTCCAATACGGACATCCCATCGGAGGGTTTTTGGTGGACCTATTACTTCTTGTGCACGAGAGTGCAAGTAATAAGTTTAAGACAAGCCCTGCTAGAGGTAATATGGACGTGACAGTTTTTGTGGACCTAACACCACTGGCGTACTTGGAGTTAAGTATGGGTGCTAAGTTGAGATGACAACCGATATCAAAAGTAATATGGACATGATAATCGATAGCCAAAACTCGGAAGGTTTGTTCAGAGGTAATATGAACATGACAAACTCAGTCTGAGAGAAATATTATGACAACAGTTCAGAGGTAATATGAACATGAACTAGTGTCTGAAAAACTCTTTGAGGAGTGATTCTTTGAGTGTGGTTTATCCAAACATGAAGATAGACCAAAGGAATATTCCGTTGGGGAAATTGAGGGGACGATAGCTCAGAGGTAATATGAACATGGCTAGCGTCTAACGAGATTGGTGCAAGTAGACCTAAGGATTGCTCCGCTGGGGAGATTTTGTGGATCCATCATCCATTGTGTATCCGGGATTTTTGGATACGGATTATGGCTCTTTACAAGAATTTGTAACGAAGAAGAAAATGTTGCACATAGGCACTCGCTGGGGATGCCAAATTGCTGATCATATCTATCCAGAGGTCATATGAACATGATAGAATATGATTCTCTATCTTCGATGATCGAAGAAATATTGCACATAGGCACTTACTGGGTATGAAGAACCAAGAGTTGATTTGTACTTCTGGGTTGTGGACTTATTACCCATGGCATCCCAGATAGTAAGCTGCAACGACTAGCACTATCAGGGGTTATGCGAACGTGATAGTAGGAAGTCGTAGAGGAGAACTTCACTCAGAGGTAATGTGGACATGTAAAAGTTCTGAAAATATCTTACTCAGAGGTATGGTGGACGTGGTAAGATATAGTTGGGATAAAGAAAAACAGGGCAGAAGAAATATGGGAATGACCATTTTTGTGGTGATAGATTTACTCTGCTGGAGAAAGTGGAGAGACGTAGTTCAAAGGTAATATGGACGTGAACTGATCGATAGCAACAACCTGGAAGGTTTTCTCAGAGGTCACTTGGACATGGCAAACTCAACTGGGAGAAAAACAGTTTGGACGTGAACCCATGTCCAAAATATTCACTGGGGAGTAATTTTTTGAGTGGGGATAGTCCTGAAGGTTGCTCATCTGGGGAGACACTGTCTTCTCGTTATAAACGCAAAGTGATGACTTTGGCATCAATCAACTCCTGGATTTTCCTTTTCGTCACATAGCATGCCTTCGTGGGATGATGAATGTACGGATGAAAGCAAAAATAATCTAGGTCATCGACCTTGCCGGCCCTCTCAGGGTATCTAATGTTGGGTAGCCGAAGCTTGTTTTCCTTTATCAATATATTAAAGATTTCAATGAGGTCATCCACATTAAAGGAGAAAGTCCTCTTTGGCTTTTGGGCTCCCGATACCTGAGTCGTATGGTCCTCAGGGAAGATGGTCATAGTTGCATCATCTTCGGACTCAGAGGGAATTCTACCCCCAGCTTTGGATGCTGCTCTGTTTTATCGAGGGAGACCACCCCCAGACATGTCGTTGTCTAGTTCTTCTTCTTTTTGTTTGCCTTTGTCCACAAAAGTTGATTTAGAAGGGCCTACCTCTGGTATTACAGGATCAGACTCTAGAGGTTTGGAGTTTGCAAGAGAAAACCCTAACCCAAAACGAGTTCGTTGACAGTAAGGATCACCATACAATGGTATTCGTCTGCCTTTTCCATAATTGAGGCCTTGCGTCAACTTCAAATCATAACCCATGCTTTGCATAATCTTTAAAGCCTGTGGGTTATATCTGTGGATTTGTATTCTTTCAACTTCAGACTCGTGGGATTCTTCTTGTATAATCGGTTTATTCCGCATTCGACCGAAGATTATTTGATGCTGATCGTTGCGAGTCGGTGGAACAATAAAGACAGATTTTTCATGTGGCTCATATGTTATGACGACGTTATGTGTTGACGCTACTTCCCACATGATCTTCCCACGCTTGGTAGTTAGGGGAACTAAATTCTGGTTTTGACCCCTGTCTTTGCATTTCTGGATCAAGAAATTACGCAAATCAGAGAGATTAGCAGAAGAAGAAGAAGAAGAAGAAGGCTTATTCTGCCTTTTTACATCAGTGGGAATGTGGAGATTAGGAAACATAACCCTTTCCCTGCCATAAGAATACAGCAGTCCACCAACGTGAGTGGCATATGATCCATCATCCTGTTGAGGAGCGTATTTTCCCGTAAAATGGGTCTTCTTTACGCAGACAGGTTTATCCTGGCGTAATTTGGAGTTTGGCACTGGTTCGCATAAAATAGGAAAAGTCCTCAAGCGGCCTCCAGCGTCACGCATAATCTGAAGAGTGGGCAACTTCTTCTCTTGGTGGTGTACAAGTCTAGCGGTTGGGAGATTCGCCACTCATTTTCCATTTATGTGATCTAAGGGTTCATCTGCCTCATCATAGACGGGAGATAGAAATTTTTGAGTTGGCGCTAAGGCCTTGTCAAAAATTTTGTCTGCCACATCATAGACGGGAGACAAAGTTTTACGTGCAGGACGCGTTCTAGACTTCTGGATTGGCACTGAGGTATTGTCAGAAGTGTTATCCGCCACGTCACAGACGGGAGACAAAGTTTTACGCACAGGGCGCGTTCTAGACTTCTGGATTGGCACTAGGGCATTGCTAGAAGCTTTATCTGCCATGCCACAGACGGGAGACAAATTTTTACGCACAGGGCGTGTTCTAGACTTCTGGATTGGCACTGGAGCATTGCCAGAAACTTTGTCTGCTACGTCACAGACGGGAGACGGATTTTTATGCACAGGGCACGTTATAGACTTCTGGACTGGCACTGGGCATTACCAGAAGCTTTGTTTGCCACGTTACAGATGGGAGACAGATTTTTACGCATAGGGCGTGTAGGCGCAACTTTGTTGATCATAGAGTGAGAGCTTGCAAGAAGGGCAGAGGACGTCTTAGACATCCATACTTTACGCAACTTCCTGTTGTTCTAGACAGAGGAGGAGGGAGAGCTACACCCTGTATGAAGAATATCTTCATAGGCAGATTGGTCGAACTAGACGACCAAAGTCTTCTTCTTCGATTCGATGGATATAACATCGTGTTGAGCAATTGCTTTCTCGTCAGAGAAGAAAGTCATCCCCAGCAGAGTCGCCATCTTTGTTTGAATAAAAAAAAAATGGGGGTTTGTACGAAGCTCTTTTGGTTTACAAACTCAGGCTATTAAACTCTCCTGGTATACAAAACACTATCAGAGGTATCATGAACATGATAGGTTTTGAAAATTCACCTAGCGAGTCACCATTTTGTTTGAGATAAAACAAATAGAGGGTTTGTACGAAACTTTTTTGTTTACAAACAAGAAAAGAGTACAATTAATCCTATACGAGGATATTAAGTACAATAAAAATAATTCTGGGGAAATATTGCTATAGAAGTCTGATCTGCGGTCGATCACTTTGTCCCTTGGACCACACGATGATGAAGAAGTAATGTAGAAGAAGAAGAAACTTCAAATATTGCATAAGGGATTGGATTTTCGTTGCCAAAGTCGTCAATCACTACTCTCTGTATGTGCTCTCTCTCTCTCAGATCTCTTGATCTCTTCTCTTTTCGACCCTTTCGACCTTGATCTTCTGTGACCGGAGGTCTCTATTTATAGTGCTCAGTCACAGTAACTGTCCAGTCGGCGTAGAAGCCCAACTGTGAAGAGATTTACATTCTTTACGCGGCGGTTATAATAACTGCTATCCACGTCTGAATGATCTCCTGAATCCGCGTATAACGCGTGTCCTATTATGAGGTAACGTGTATAACTGCTTCTCGAAGATCACGACGTGCAAGCAACGTAGGTAACTGCCCCTCTCATAAAGATGGTTGGCATAAAAGCCAAATAACTGTCTTGTTGGCGTAAAAGCCAAATAGCTGTCTTGTTGGCTTAAAAGCCAAATAGCTGTCTTATTGGCGTAAAAGCCAGATTCTGCGTAAAACTTGATGCTGCATGAATAATTGATAACCAGCGTAAAAATAGCCAATTATCCATCACGATTGAGGTCTTGAGCGTATTTTGGGCCAAATAACCTTATCACGTACCTTTACAAATATAACCTGAGTTGGCGTATTTCGAGGAGATAGCATACGGTGTGCTCCAATAGTTGAAAATAGCCGTATTGGCGTATTTCGAGGAGATAGCATACGGCGTGCTCCTATGGTTAAAAATAGCCTGGTTGGCGTAAAATGCCAAGATGGTGATGTAAGCGTATTAGCCCTAGTTTTAGCTCTCCTAGTTAGGATAGAACCAAATCTCGCGCATTAAATGCAGAGATATGCCTCAATCTCGTGCATTAAATGCCGAGATATGCCTCGAGTTCTGCATGAGAAATATATTTTGACGTGGCATCTGATTTCGTCTTATCTTGAGCGTAAAATCTTATCTCTGCCTGTGTAAAATAGGCAGCGTATTCCTTGAATGCGTAAAAATGACTTATATCAAGGATATGTCACTAAACGACAGCCTGGGCCTCTGTGTAGAATCATTATTACAACCGTCCTCTCGGTCGTCGTGCAGTACTTTTGTCAGGAGTCAGGTTCACTGTTCTGTCTGACAGATTCATTCGAGGAATTCGAAGAGTTCCTCGTATGACTTTACGTTGCATTAAAAACAAACGTATTTTACGCCAGTGGGAGGTGTAGCAACCTTTTATGCCAAAACAGCCTTGAAGTGCTGCTTTACGCGGGCAGCTCTGAAGTCATATTTTACGCCATATTTCTTTGAGGCTCTACTTTATGCGTACTGCTCTGAAGCCATATTTTACGCTACATTGCTCTGAGGCTCTGATTTACGCTGACTTCATGTGTGTTGGAGGGTTTGACTGTATAATTTGCGTACAATTCTGCAGCATATTTCATGCTTCTACACGAGTGGAAGCGCAAGATCGGCTAAGCATCCCCACTTTTTGCAGCAGTAGAGGTCGTATCAGCACCAGGCACCAGCTCATGAACATGTTCAACAGCAGACACAGAGGCAGACCCAGTCCGCTGTCTAGTATGCGTAATATGGGAAGATAGGACATACTAGGGACATTTGTAGGAAGAGGCTGGGTAGTTGTTTGTCTTGCGGATCATCAGCGCACTAGTTGAGGGATTGCCATCGATTCAGACTCATCCAGGTCAAGCTAGAGCAGCCGCTCAGAAGGGTCTTGCCATAGCACCTACCACACTGGAAGGCCAGCAGAGGGGGCCTCCACTTCCGCCACAGCAGCAAAGAATCGACCAGTACCAGTAGCAGCAGAGAGGTGCACCCCAGGAGTGAGCATTCGCCATGACGGTCGAGGAGGCCGAGCCAGTGGGAGACATGATTTTAGGTTCAGTCATTCTCTATTCCATTCCAGCATTTGCTTTATTTAATTTTGGTGGTTTTTATAGTTTCGTATATGTATATTTTGCTCTTAAGCATCATTTAGAGGTTGAACCCTTAGATAGGACTTGCAAGATCACGACTGGGAGTGGCATTATCCTAGTTAGTAATTTTTTCAAGGATCGAAGAGTTATATTGGGAGGCCAGGAGTTGAGTGTGTGCTTACTCGTAATGCCACTTTCAGGCTACGACATTGTACTCGGGATGGATTGGTTAAGTAGGTACCATACTAGTATAGATTATCGTGGAGGCAGAGTGTTATTTCGACCGCCAGAATAGACAGAGTTCAAGATTGCCAGAGGAGCTGCAGAGCAGAGTGAGGGTATCATTTACGGAGCCATGGTGGAAGGGAAGGAGCTACCACATCCTTTGATAGCTGAGTTCCTGGATGTCTTTTCAAAGGAGTTGCCGGGATTGCTGCCAGACAGAGATGTTGAGTTCTCTATAGACTTGGTGCCAAGCGCCGAGCCAATATCGCAGCACGTCTATAGGGTCAATAATAGCGAACTGGGAGAATTGAAGAAGCAGGTTGATGAGTTACAAGATAAGGGCTTCATTAGATCCAGTTCATTACCGTGGGGTGCTCCGGTATTGTTTATACCAAAGAAGAATGGATCGGTACGCATGTGTATCGACTACAGGGCTCTGAACAATCTCACTATCAAAAACAAATACCCGTTGCCGAGGATAGATGATCTCTTCGATCAGTTGAGCAGAGCAAAAGTATTTTCGAAGATAGACTTGAGGTCAGGTTACCACCAGGCAAAAGTGAAGAAGGAAGATATTCCGAAGATAGCTTTTCGGACTCGGTATGGCCAGTTTGAGTTCATAATGATGTCATTTGGGTTGACCAATGCCCCAACGACATTCATGAACCTGATGAACAAGGTGTTCCACCAGTACCTTGACAAGTTTGTGGTGGTATTCATTGATGACATTCTTGTGTATTCAAAGACACCGGAGGAGCATGATGAGCACCTGAGGAAAGTTTTGGAGACTCTCAAGAAGGAGAAACTTTATGAAAAGCTTTTGAAGTGTGAGTTATTCCTTGACAAGGTTGAATTCTATGGGCATATGGTGACTGGTGACGGAATCTCAGTTGACCCAAAGAAGATCGTGGCAGTAGACCCAAAGAAGATCTTAACAAGGTTGAATTCCAGGCAATTATGTTCTTATGGGAAGAATTACCCTACCCATAATTTGGAGTTGGTAGCGGTCATCTTTGCTCTAAAGCTATGAAAACACTATCTGTACCGAGAGCGTATAGAAATCTTCACAGACCACAAGAGCTTGAAGTACGTGTTTACACAGAAAGAGCTGAACATGAGGCAGAGGCGGTGGTTGGAGCTGAAGAAGGACTTCGACATATCATTACAGTACCACCCAAGGAAGGCGAACGTAGTCACCGATGCCTTGAGCAGGTATCCAATAGCTATATACTTGACGACGGACAGACAGTTAATGGCCGATCTTGAGAGCTTGGGAATTGAGGTACTATTTCCTGGTATCGAGATGCAGATACAGTCTGAGCTGATGGACAGGATCAGGGCCACGCAGTATGATGATGAGACTCTGAGAAGCATCAGGGTACAGGTTCGGATAGGATTATCGAAGGATTTCA